>CAEFZX010009717.1:0-37277 GCA_903066825.1 Alfaro cultratus | reverse complement strand
ATTCGGGGGTGTTTGCGTCTCTCTTTTTGTTTGCTGCATTTCATTCGGGGGTGTTTGCGTCTCTCTTTTTGTTTGCTGCATTTCATTCGTGGGTGTTTGCGTCTCTCTTTTTGTTTGCTGCATTTCATTCGGGGGTGTTTTCTTTTTTGTTTGCTGCATTTTATTTGCTTTTTGTTTGCCGCATTTAATTTGTGCGCGTGTCTTTTTTTTGTTTGCATGTTTTCTCTTTTGCTGCGCATTTGCACCTGTCGGCCACCGTAGGAAAAATCTTTTTTTTTTTGTTTCATTGTTAACAGACTGCATAAGGACAGAACAGAAAATCAGAGAAAAGATTGTCTAAGTCTATAGAAATACCTATTGAAAGACTTTCTAGAAAGCTCAGAGTATTTCTGCATAATGTTTGTGTCTCTTTTTAATACTTCTGAGAAACCTTATTTTTAATCGCAGTCATTTGTCCCTCCATCCCTTGTTAAATCATGACTGACATTGTGCTAAATGTCTGCTTGACCCCAGCAGCAAGAAGTCACTGTTGACATTAGACTCAGATTAGTGCTGGTTTACATAATGGCTGAAAAAGTGGGGTTATGTTTGGCCACGAATCAAGCAGACACATGCACAGTGTGCATGTGGGTGGTTATGTACACCACCAGGCTCAAGCCACAGAATTTGTCCTTTCAAAGCAGTGAAAACAGAATTAAAAGAGGTTAAGGTATAATGTAAAAGATTGGTTCTGCAAGATTAGAGCACTTTAACCTTTCACCTGGTCCCGTTTTAGGCGATATCACGCTGATTAAAGTTCCAAGAAAGAGCTAGCAGCACTTTCTTGGAATATAAATGAATGAATACATGTATTTTTCATCAGTTTCCAGCAGTAACTTTGGAGCATCAGGTTAAGGGAGGTGCGCATTTTACACAAAGAACATGGAACCTTGTAAAGTGAAACTGACCTAGTTCATATATGTGAGTTCAGATATGTGCTGTAGCTGGGTGATGAAATACACATGCAACACCACGGACACCCGCCCTTTTCTGTACTGCCTGGCTACATCAGCCAATTTCACTCCACCAATCACCACTGCTTGAGCTGGGACGGATACAACCAATTAGAAAGAGCACTAAGAATCATCTGGACCAATCAGAGAATGCTGCTTGAGAACTACCTTTAGGAGGTTCATTACATTTACAGCACAAGCTTTCCTTAGACATGGGCTTAATTCTCCAGGAGGTCTTTCAATCCATTTGAAATGGTTTATTGAAAACATCCAAAGAGAGATTTACATAATCTGAGATATGAGTTCATTACACACCCTAATAAAAATCAGAGGTCACAGAAAAAGGGAGGGAAAGGGATTCCTTGCGTGGTTACTGACAGTGATTAATTGTTCCCACATGTTGCTGACTGACAAAAAGTCCTCTGTTCCCCTGAGCTTAGCCTGCAGCTGGTGGACACACATACAGGCACACATTGCTATCTCACAAAGCAAGTTCAGCTCTATCAGGACCTCCAGCTTTTAAAAATGTTATATAATATTCATTAGTAAAACATAACATGGGAAAAAACCTGATATAGAATAAAATAAACAATTAACAGCTGATTACTACAATACAAGCATCCCTCCAGCAGTTAGTGTCTACTAGGTTGCTAAAAGGTATGATGAACAGATTTGCACTTTGCAGTAAAGGCATGGATAAGGAATATTTTATGCTAGTTTGTACTCCGTAAAACATTATTTCATTGTTTTCTCAGTGCTTTCCTAAACCTGTTCCAGTAAGTTTTGGCTGTAAATTGTGTTTGTGTGTTATTTAGCTCCTGTGGTTGCTTAGTAGGAGCTATGAATCAGAGCTGCTGTCTCAGTGTGCTGTTTTTATTAATGGGCTTTGGGAATACCCAGGAGGAGCTAGAGTAATAAAAATACTGTACCCTGTTCACACTGTGATGTACCATGAGCACACCAAGCACCATTCAGAGTTTTATTCAGAAAGAAAAAGCAAAGCGAGCATTTTTGTTCGTTGAAAGACAAAACAAATTCACTAAATATGTGATGTGTATTTTTGAGTTGTATATCAGAGATAATGAGCATAAGGTTTTTGCAATATGAGTATGTAGGAGGATATGCAGCTATCAGTGTTACTGTTCTCATTGCTGATATTTCCACCTCTTTATCTTGCATTCATCATCTTCTCACCTCCTCTTTCAATCAGTCACCCTCGCTCTCACTTGGCACCAGATCCCCAGTTCTATACTGTCACTGTTCATGTTGGTAGAAATCTCCTGTTGTTTTTTATTGCCACTCCATCACACTCTGTCCTGAAACATTCTGTTTGACATTTGAATGAAATATGTGGTCACAAAGAGAAACATAAGATCAGCATCTTTATTGGACAGAGGCAGTGAGAAGGAATAAAGGGATGCAGAATGAGGAGATTGGCAGGTGAAAGCTTGATACATTGTTGCATTTATTCCTCTTTTTTCCTCTTAAAATATCTGTTCAGGTCTTTCTGGTGGCTGGAAACATTTAGTCACAATGTGTGTCAATATGTGTGTTTTAAAAAGCTTGGTAATGAAGCAGCTTTGCGTCACTCCTCTGGAGATGCTTTCAGAGAACAAACACGAGTCCCACTGGTATTTCCTTCTTCGCTTACCTCATTGCACAAAATAGACACCCACACACTTGGGAAATGTGCATTCACCCACAAAAGCCATTCATGATTTTGTACACAAGTTTAATGATTTGACAATACGCAACACTGTTCACCGAGATGTCCTGTGTGAATAAGGTGCATTAGTTACGAAACTTTGGACACATCTACTTTGCAAAGAGTCAAAAGTTCAGGTTCGTCTGCCAGCGCAGCATTCAGAAATGTAACCTAAACCCTCTGCACTCTGAATAAACTGCTTTTGACCGGAATAACAGCCCAGACCATCGTTCATAAACTCTTGCCTAGAAAGTTGGGATTGCTTTATGGAAAACAACGTTGGTATTCCCACAAAAGCTTGAAAACAGCTCAGGCTTGTGCTGTTTTGAGCCCAGAAATCTGCTCTGTGTTCAGGAATAAAAATATACATAAGAAGAAAACCAAAGTGGAAAAAAAAAACTGGCTTTCATGTTGTGGATGGTGGTTGAGTTGTTTATATGGGAGGATACAGCATAGCCCCAGAATCCCTCTGGGCCTATAAGAGCTATGTGTTTGTGAAACAACAGAAAGTGAGGAAGAGGGAGAGGGAACGGAAAGAAAGGAGATGGGGTTCAAGGAAAGGAATTCAAAGAGGCTCAGAGTTGGTTGTGATATTTAGGAAAAGCGTGTAAAAACACATCTACAAACATTTACGGACCTGGAAGTTGGAGTTTGTGGCTATGCAGTCACAGTTTCTGTTTCATAATTTTACTGTCTTGCACGCTCTGTATCGGTTTCCTCTCAGAAACCAGATGGCTGCTAGAGTTTGTGTGGGAGTTTGCATGTGAGGGAAGGGCGGTCCAGATGGACCTGTGCTTGAGTGTAATAGATCAGATAAAATGTAGCTAGAATGTCAAACACTAAATAATTGCCTGACTGGACCTAAACATTGATATAGCCTTTAATTAGCTTTGAACCTAAAAGTACTGAAAGCTACTTGTGATGTAAATTCGTTTCACACAAGGTTCTTACAAAGTTTGGAAAAGTCTGGATTTTGATTGAAGTATTCTCAGGTTTGGATTAGCATGGAAATAGAATAGAGTCTTTAGTCTTAGTATTTCTAAGGAAAAGTAGGAAATCTCTAAAATTTGGACATCAGAAAAGTGCAGGAAGTGCTGTGCACAAATGGAAATGCTAACAGAAAATACCACTTGAAAGATACAGCAAAGAATCAAACGTGTTATGAAGTTGGGAAAGAGTAGTGCCAATAGTTTTTATTATTTTTCCATAGTTTGTTTAATGGGTTTGTACAAACTGATCAGAACTTGACACATGTTGGAGAAGTGCTAAAAGCAACACTGGCAGAAAGGTTGATGACAACTTTCCTGCAGAAAAAAAGATGGTCATTTACAGTAGTGTCAATGTCAAATATGAACAAATGCCCAGCTGAACACTGTGTGTGAACGTTGTCAACAGTAGAAGCATTTTATGTATCCATACATCTGTACCTTATGAATGAAACTGTTGATCATTAACAAGGTCTGTCATGTGCACCAAATCCTTCACAATGAGGCTTTTGGGCTTTCACAAGAAATCATAGTTTATGAGCACACACCAGCTGAAATTCACACCCAAACTCCCATGATCTCACAAACAGAAGCTCTTTGTATGTGTCATTCATAATCCAAGAGACGATCAATTATAGTCTCTCTTTTTTGTTATAGCAACAGTACAATGCTACAGCAGGAACAATGCGGCCAGCAGCGCAGTGAATCACTCCACATTAATGTGAGCTTGTGTATATTTAACGAGCAACTGAAACAATAAGCTTTTGGGTTTGCTTGTATGTCTAGTCATGCTGAGGGAGTGCGTGTGTTTGGAGGTGTTGGGGGATGGGTTATGGATCTGTGTCCTTAAATGTAATGTGAGCTATTCATTAAAAGTTATGTGGGCAAAGACTGAAAAAAACCCAATCAATACTGTGAAGAGGGATGTAAACATACATCCAGGATACAAGATGAGACAAGATTTTATCAATATGTTCACAAACACAAAATAATAATTTAACAAATTATCGATTAGTGAAATAAAGAATCAATAAAGAATAGCAAAGTCTACTGCAGGTTTGTATATTGCACACATCTCTTATTCTAAGAAGGTTCTAACACCAGTAAAGATTTCAAAATGTCACACAGTGTTTGAAGAATCTTAACTCAAGGTCAAATTATTCACTTCAGGTTTCATCTGTTTATTTTAGACTTTGCCACAGAGATCATCAAATACCATCTGAATCATTACAGCACTGCAAAATAGCGCTTTAATTTTAGACGGAGGTTTCCAAAGCATCTGTTGCATCATCAGCACCTAGCTTGTTTCCCTCTTCTCTGTCACTTTGTCAAGATTCCCTTTTTATACATAGTATTGAAAATGTTACCAGAAATAATTTAGTTATTGGAGACACAGCCAGTCAAGAAGTCTTCATTTCTCAACTTTTTCAACACAACAAGGCAACAATCCAAGAACTACTTCCTTTTAAACCTCAAAATAGGAGTCTCAAATATATGTGCAGGGTGTCAAGCCTAAAACACTCACCTTCAATCCAAAACTCATAATAGCTTATGTTTATTTTGTCAAGTGACTGAATAACACCTTTCAAGGAGATATTATTTTGAAATAGCTTGGTGTCTTAACATCATGATATCTTGTGCCAGTTCTAATAATGATGGTTAAAGTTTGAATATTTGTTTTATGAAAGGTTGCCTCACTTTTCTTATTAAAATCTCTTTCTTTGTTTTTGTTCCAGAACTCCATCCGGCACAACCTATCTCTCCACAGTCGTTTCATCCGTGTCCAGAATGAAGGGACAGGAAAGAGTTCGTGGTGGATGATCAACCCAGAGGGAGGAAAGGGAGGCAAGGCTCCACGGCGCCGGGCCGTCTCCATGGATAACAGCAACAAGTACACCAAGTCTGCTCGTGGCCGTGCTGCTGCTAAGAAGAAGGCCGCCCTGCAGGCTGTGGCTGCTGCAGCTGGGGAAGGCGGTGGAGACAGTCCGTCAGGTCCCTCTAAGTGGCCGGGAAGCCCGACGTCACGCAGCAGCGAGGAGCTGGATGCTTGGACAGACTTCCGCTCCCGAACCAACTCTAATGCCAGCACGCTCAGCGGCCGCCTCTCGCCAATCTTAGCGAATCCTGAGCTAGACGAGGTGCCTGACGATGAGCCTCCTCTCTCACCAATGATCTACTCCAGTCCTGGCAGGGCGTTGTCTCCTGGAAACACCAATGGGAAGGCTGTGCCCACTGAGCTGCCTCGTCTGGCAGATCTGGCAAATACAATGAATCTAAATGATGGAATCACACAAGATCTGATGGATGATTTTCTGGATAACATCAAGCTCGTACCAACCACCTGCAGCCAGGCCATGCAGAATGGTTCCTCAGGGTTTAGTTTTGGGTCCAAACCCAACGGGTCACCTTCTTCCACTTCATCTCCATCCTCCAACAACTCCTCTAATGGAGGAGGTAATAGCTACAGTAACTCCATCTTTAGCCCTTACACAGCAGGCTCCTCCCTACGTCCATCTCCCATGCAGACCATCCAGGAGAATAAGCAAACTTCATTTTCCACAACTGGCATGTCTCCCTTTGGCAGCCAAACACTACAAGATCTTCTTAACTCTGACAGCCACAATCATAGTGATGTCATGATGACCCAGTCTGACCCATTAATGTCACAGGCCAGTGCTGTTGCCATCATTTCCCAGAACTCCCGTCGAAATGTTATGGTTCGTAATGACCCTGTTATGACTTTTGGGACCACTGGTGGACTCCAGAGTAGCCATAGGGAGATGCTTCAAACTAACAACCACAACCAGAGTACCATGAGGTCTTTGAACGGAGATCTGAACCTCGCCAACGAGGCGAACACTTTGGCTAATGCCAAACAGCAACTTCTACTGTCACCAATTGGTGGAAATGGAACATCCTCCATGCAGATTGACACCTCCATCTTTCTAAATGGCACAGCGAGCAGCAGCGGCGGATGTCAGGACCGCTTCCCAACAGACCTGGACCTGGACATGTTCAACAGTGGCAGCTTGGATTGTGACATGGAGTCCATCATTAGGAACGATCTGATGGATGCTGATGGTCTGGATTTTAATTTTGAGTCACTGGCCAACATGAATGGAGTCAGCAACTTCACAAGCACCAAGCAGAGCTGGGTGCCTGGTTGAGACAGAAGAGAGAAGGTGAGTCTGTCTGAGGTTTGGTTTGTATGGAAATAAACCATGTTTGCTAATAAAAAAAGATATAGCTGAAGCATAAAGCACACTTTCTGTGTTTTTAAGTTTAAATCCATGTAGAGTGAACTGCTCTGACTAATTAATTCTCATACAAAATCACAACAGACCAGCCTTCAGAAAGTAATCTAACATGTCATTGGGGAAAGTAACCCTTTTTTATTTATCAGAGGGCTTTTGCATGTAAAATAATTGAAATATATTTCTAATTCTGTAATAACTTGACGCTGTACCTGTGTTGTGTCAACAGCTTAGTAATGTTTCTATGGAAAATCAACTTTAGCAAACAGGAAAGCTAGCTTTTACAGTTTTAGAGCTTCTGCTCCACCATAATTTTCAGCTGCTATTGTGGCTCACCACAAGTGTTGAGAAGAGGAGCATTGCAAACAGGTGCTTCATCAAGTTTGAAGCAGGGTTTTTTGCAGCTGGGTGACATTTTTTGTGACCCAAAAACAAAATGCTTTCCTTTAAAATTCTGTTTCTGCACTTTGCACCCACAACCCAAGATTAAATGGAAAATTCAGAGTTTTTGAAGTCAGTCTTTTTAAAGGGATCATCAGTAGTTTATATCTAACCTTCAGTCGATGGCATTCATTCACAGTCTGGAGTTTAAAGATGTTTTAATGGATGCTCATAGCTAGAGTGAGTGGTTCAAGTAGGTAAAAATAGATTTAATTTTTAAGGTCAAAAATGTCCATACCAGATTGAGCATTATTTTCTAAATCTTTCTAGATTTAGATGTAATTTTCTAAACCCAGTGTCGTATCTGCAGTGGAAATGTTATTTATAAGGATGTTCTTATCCAGTATTTGATCAGCGTCCTATTTTATATTAATTCCTGATTCTAATACACTTCTGTTGTTGTATTATTAAGTCTGACATGTTTTGAAAGAGAAATTGTTAGTCCAGACTCTGTTGGGTTATTGATCATAAAATCTTTCCAGATTGCAAAAGTATATTGTAAAGTTGAGAAAGAAAAGTAATTGAATGAATGAACTTCAGCATTAACGGTAAAATTTTTCAAAATTATCCGACTGCTGCATCAGAACCTTGTGGCAGTTTTAAAAGCACTAGCTTGCAGATGCAAATTTTATTTTGAAATTTAGCTGATTGGTCTTTATCTAATTGAAATATGTGACTTTATGCAATACTGAAGGCCTAATGACTTTGTTATCTTTATCTCTGCAGGTCTGACTTACATGGTGCAAGAGGAGATCAGACAGAACCTCCCCTTTTTGCCAAACCAGCCATCAGCACAATGTAAAATACAAACCCTGTGTTTACAAAAGCAGACTTCCTCTCACGAGCTTTACCTTCGCTCCCACACTGGTGAACCATGAACCACCTGACTGACTTTAAAGATGCTGCACATCAGCCCACAAATTCTCCTGTGAAAGAAAAAAGCATTGTAAAAAACACAATCACAACAAGGTTACTAAAAAACATAGAGTTATGCAATTTTTCTTTGACGTCCAGTCAACAGACACTGCTTATCAGAAATATCTTCAGGTGGAATTAAAGGACTAAAGGTTAGGTGAAGACATAAGAGATCACGGTGCAGTTGTTCCCACTAAAGACAACAAAAAAAAAAAGTCAAGACAGGACTTGGGATGTTTTACGTTTAAAAAAAAATCCATCTATTCTTAGTTATTTTATCTGTTCACTGTTTGTTTTTTTGGCGTTATTCTGTTTTATCAAAGATGTTTCTGGATCGATCATGTCAGTATAAAATAAGCCACAGTTGGTGTGTTGGTGAAATGAAGAGAATTGGAGGGACTTGCTGAGTGGTTGTGCACACACTTTTTGCAGGCACTCACACAGACAAACTGACACTTTGTGAAGACCTCAGAAACCTTCGAAGTTGAAATTCCTTAAAGTTTATGCCATGCACTTACTGTTTTTGCTTGAATTTAAATAACTTCAGCATAAAAATCAGCTAAAACTTGCATCATATGTTCCAACCCTGTGTACACCAAAGTGTACATAAAGAAGGAGAAAAGTTGTTGTAATAGCTTCTGGGGAGCTCTGTTGGGCTAGTTTATTGCACCCCAAGATGTAGCCAAAATGAATACTTGTATCCTATAGTTGTGAACATTTCCACACCACTACAGGTGCTATATGAACAGTGTTGAATCCTGTCCTGAGAGGAAAATGCGTATGTTGTTTTACCTGCTTTTTGTTTCGTTCTGCTTTACCTTTGACTGCCGGGATCCCAAAGCTGCAGCCACATGTAAGCGCAGCCAGAACGAAAATCACAGAAAGATTTTTTTATTTTTTAGCCTCATTCCTCTAGAAACCACTTGGTTCTTGAGTAAAAAAGACAATAAGCTATTTCTGTATATTGCCAAATTCACTTGAAACAAACAGTAGGGTATGCTGGCACCCAAATTGCACATGCACACACACACTCACACTCACACACATATACGTATATTTTACATATACAGAAAAATCTATAAGCAGGGATCTGTGTTAAAGCTCTTCTCATCAAGCAGATTGCAGGGCTGGTTATGCATACACACAATCACTCAGGGGGGAAAGGGAGGCTTTCCAGTCACATTGTAATGGTATTACTTTTAAAATTTCTTGATAATAAAACCTAATACTCTGTGCTTGTGAACTTGTAACCTGTGAACTTTTGGTCATTGAGATGAAGCGTAGAAGGGAGGATAAATGTCAGGATTATTAAGTCACGCATGTCTTGTTATTTTATCCTTACTTTTTGTTTTTCCTCCTCATGTTGAACTCATAATAGACACACACACACCTCCTCATGGACACGCCTGGTGCTCCTGCAGGTGATTTCTTGTATCTCCCGACTTACGTGTCGATTTCGTGTGTGCGTTTATTTACCGTGTCGATTTCAGTTGGATTATTCTCACAAGGATGTGTAATATCTCGTGGTGCATACAGCAATGTTGGACTGTATGCATGTACGTCTTTATGCATCATGGATTGTGTGACAAATGCATATAATACTCGCTGTTTTGTCCTTATATACTCATTTTAGTACTTGATCCTTGGGTTTTTGTGATACCTCTGTAGTTGAAGAAACATGGAACAACGTTACGCGCCGGAGAAGTGGGAACACTGTTACCAGCGATTTAACTGTTGAACCTTTTTCTTTTTCTTTCTTTAAATGGTCGGAAGCGCCATTGTTGTAGCATCTGGAGACCGTGATACCCCTTTCCTGTTTCGGGGTAGTGACATGAAGTGTATTCCTTGCTGTGTATAATAATGTACAGATTTGTGTATATCATTTTGAAGCAGACGTGTCGGTGTGCATGATTGGCTAAAAGAGCGGCTGTGCAATCTGAGGTTTTAGTGCATGGTTTAGCTTGACCCTTCCAGATGTTCCGTCCCTTTAAGAATCATAATCCGCCATTGACTCCTATGTTTTTGCACCCAAACACACTTTGTGGGATAAAAATTAAGACTTACATAGGAACTCTTGCATCATCTTATCATTTAATATGTTTATAGCTAAGATTGCTCTCTTAAAGTGTACACTCCCCTGTTAGACTGGCAAGTTTTTGCGATGTACAAAATTACACCATGATAAATCATTTCTAAACTTGTTCCACATATAATGTGATATTCATTCAGATTAGAAGCTACAATAACCCAGTGAAATAAACAAATATTATTTTCTAAAACGTGATTTCACAACATTTGTCTAATGTGTATTGGAAAATATCTATAAAATCTCTCTGGTCTCCTGTCTTCAATAGTAATTTTTCATTTCAATTGCACAGGAAATATGGGACAATATATATGGAAATAAGTTACATGATTTTTATAGGCCCAGTTTATTTATATCACAAAATGCTGATGTCTCACAGCACTTATGACAGCCACTGTACATGCATATACTCTTACATGCATGTCCAGGATGAGCCTCCCTGGATATTTCTTGTTAACATCCTGCCTTATGCTCTCACTTACCAGCTATTTAGAGCTTCAATGTACTAAAAGATGGAATACTTTTAGTACATTAAATGTATTCCATCTTTAATGTAAGACTATCATTTCTCTTTGCAAGGAGAAACTAGATCACCGGCTAATTATTCAAAATTCATCTGCACAGATTGACACTGACAAGGTAGATCTCGGGAACGCTCTAATCCTTTCTTGGGTAAAGATAGATTATTGATCCCAGATTAACTGCAACTCTCAATTCAGAACAGGTGTTCCTGATATTTTTTTTTACAGTGGAGCTGTAAAAATATCTCACAGTTGTTGATTCATTCAAGTGCAGTGTTCAGTTTGCATAAATATGCCACATCATCTGCTGAAATAAAACTAATATGGCACAATATTACCACTAGATACCTTAACGACCTCTGGAACATCAACTTCTCCATCATTGTCTCTTAGTAAGAAGCCCAGGACAGATTCTTGTTTTCACACACACCTCTGAACTTTGCCCTTTATTAATCTTGCTTCTTCTCAACTCAATGTTAGTGGCTATTTTACCTGTGTATCCCCCTTTTTTTGAATTGTAATCTAGTTTGTATAAGAAATGGTGCGCATGTAAATAAAGCTTGGTGAGGCTCCACTGGTGTGTTCTTGTCTTTTCTTTATTTTTCTAAAATGCACCTTCCAGTTTCAGTCCACTCATCATTGGCATGCATGTAGTATAAACTTTGGAGTTTTATGATTTATTTAAAAAATTTTATTTTTCCAATGGAAGTATAAGCCATGACGTTTTGCCAAAATGGTGTACACATTTAAATGTTGCGTATTTTTACATCTGTTTTCCGAAATATATAGTCACACATTTCATTAGTAATAAGCCCAATTACATAAACAGTCAGTAGTATTGCTATTCAGCTGATTAACGTCAAATGGATATCCAGACTTCATCAGACTTTTGTGAAGGTTTAAAAGAAAAGATCTCTTAATTTGATTACTAACTAATCCAAGGGTAAAAGGAGAGCAGGTTTGAAGTTCTTTGTTCCACATCTGTTCTTTTTCCAGATCAGGAACCATTAGGATCAGCCTGTGTTACTTTTAGGAAGTAGGAGGAGGCAACAAGTTGTGTCCAGTGCAGGCTGGATGAGTTCAGTCCAGGTAGGACTTTGCGTTAGTATATCAGCAGGTAAAAGAAAAGGTTATGTGTAAAGACAGGAAAACAGTCTTTCTGGAGTTTGCACTAAAACAGTACTTCTTGAGATTGATTACAGCCACAGAAACATGCAATGCTGATGAAAACAAAATGAAGGATTTTCAAAGAGATGATCAGATGTCAAAACTTCTCTTCATAAGTCTCTTTTACTTTAGGAAATCAAAGTCAGAGATGTTGACCCTGTGAGGAGAGAGGTAAGGAGGTCAGATTTAACCTTTAGATGACATCACTCTCTAAACTTCAACAAAGAGGCTTTTTCCACACAAAGTTTCAGGAAGTCCTGAAAATGATCATGGCAATAAGGATGACAAAATCCTCCTCTTCCTCATCATTATGATAAGACATAATAATTTTCAATCATATAAGGACATATTTCATGATTTAATCTGTTTAATCTTCAAACAAACTCCAACTACAGACACATTGAAACTCAGTCTCCAGGCTCGGCTCAATCTGAATGATGATCATTTCATTTTGATTCACACTAAAATAGGAAATGACCATCAGATCCATTCCCTCAGTCTGAAACGGATCTGAGGAACATTTTAACCTGACATTCAGCTGGGAGATGTTGAAGGGTTTCTCTCTCTGCAGCCCACTTAAATTCAGATTAACTCTATTCACATACTCTCCATTCCTTTGCCATCTGTCAGCCCATGGCTTCCTAACTGATATGTTTTGTTTCGATATTATGTTTTAAGTTCCGGTTTAAGTTCCAGCAGTTACAATTTGTTTCCCTTGTTAGCTTTACCTGTCAAATGTCTTCTGTTCTGGTGTCTTATTAATTCAATTTTGAAGTAATTATCTGTCAATTGTCTGGCAATGAGTTATGTCTGGTTCTTGTATATTCTAATGAACTTAGTAAGGGACTGGTTGTACAGGCATGTATTTTGATATGAGCTGTAGCAAAGGCCTGCACAAAGCATATTGCAGTCTGCTTTGTGAGTTATCTTCTTTACCAGACCTGTGGATGTTACTCTGATGTTCTCCACTTGTAGATTATGGTTCATACATGTGAAATTCACTTTTAATTTAACAAATGTTATCACTCTCCGTACAACGGACAAATAATGTGCCTGAGTGTGATTCTCACCATTTTACTCATCAATAATCCCCGTGTTTAGTCTTTAAATATTGCTAAAACTCTTATTAAATGTCAGTTTGTTTCCTTCAGAATTTCCTTACAGATCTACATTTTTGAGCTTCTGTGTAATTTTGACTTAGTGTGGATAAGAAAGATGCGCAATAAATTAAAACTGGTGCTCTTAGTTGTTTGTTGAATATTACCCTGAAAGAGGAATTATTAGAAAATCATTAAAAGCTTGGATTTATCCAGTTAGTTATGCCCCTGATGAGTGCATGTAAACGTCTTGAAAGCACTGCAGGTACAAGAAGTACTGACATTTCACAAGTGCCGCAGGATAAAGATATTCCCATGCCATTTTTTACTTTTTTTTTTTACATCTTGCATGTCTTACATGAGGAACATAAATCCCCTCCTGTATCAGTATGGGGAGATCAACACAGCTAAAGAACTTCATGTTCTCTTCAAGTTCCTGGAAGTCTTCTTGCACAATGTTTGTTTTGTATGAGGCTGCCTAAAGTGAGAGCAGACGCACAGCAATCTTCTGATACCTGACACTGGGCTGGGTACTTTTCCTGCTTTGTTGCAAAACATACAAGAAAGGCGAGGAGGAGGGAAGGCGGCCAGAGACGAAGTGTTGCATGTCTGAAATGTCCCTCCATGCTTCCACACCAGACATCAACACAGATTACATGCTCTGGCAGTCTTATCCCAGCAACCCCCTTCTCCTTCTCGCTTTTCATCCTAAAGGTCAAAAGGCCATATTTACCCACAATCAGAGGTCAAGCGTTGTATCAGAAACAGATCATGGCAGATTACTAGCTAAATTTAATCATGTAAATATGTATTAAGACTACTTTTCAGGGGATTTTAGAAGAACAAAAATGGCTTTCATCTTGAAAAAAAAATCTCTTTCATCTTCAAAGGCATCAATATGAGGAATGCTAAATTGAGTTCTGGCTTTGGTGTAGTGGATGTTCACCAGTGTGAGTTACTAAATGCTGAAAACAAATTTTTCTAATAACTGTTTACTTTGAAAACTAAAATAAAAATGCTCTGCACATTTTGAATTACTTGGACTATATGAACCATAAAAATCAATAGAAATATAAGTAAACCAAAAATGATAAACAGGTACACCTGCCTAATTTTACATCGTCTTAGTGTTAGATCTAAATTTGAATTTCACAACAGAAATTAATGTCCAAAAACAACTGGTGAGGGCTTTTTCATGTTTTTTCATTTATACCAATAAGGATGACAGAAGTATAAACATCTTAGTTTTGTGTTTCCAGCTTTTCATAATTGCTCTACCAATGCAAAGCAAGTAGGACAGAGAATATCGGCACAGAGTTTACACTGAGATACTCCAGGAGTATTTCCTAACAATTGGATTCATAACACAAGTTTATGCTGTCCAAGAGCCAACTAAAACTATCTTAGAAGTATATTTGGCAATAGTGGAGGCATTGAGTCAACCTGTGAATAATGCCTTGGCATTCCCTTTTCTCTTTTTCTTGGCACCAACATCATGTTCAACTGGTTTAATAGGTAGTCTAGTGAACTACTAATTACAGATTTCTGGAGAAAACGCTCACCTTTGTGGTATTGTGTCCACATATAGACATTTATGAATCTCTGAATGTCATTAAAAGGTGTTTTGGGTTTATCAAATTGGGGCTAAATAGCCAGACCTCAGAATCTGTAGAAAAGACACATTTAAGCAAGACATAGGAATAAAATAATTATTTTTTTAACATCCTGTTCTGGGTTAAATAAAGTCAAAAACTTGCTACCATTAAAAATCAATTTCATTGATAACCTGCAGACAAGAGAAACAGAGCTTTGTTTTATTTCTAAAATGAAATAACAAATAAATTACATTAGTTTTTATCATGTGAGAAGAAAGTAAACTCCCCACTGGTTGTAATGTGAAAACCGGTTTATGTACCCTTGTTCAGATCTGTGTTTTGAAGCTTCACAGATCTGTGCTCACTCAGTCCTCTTGACCTCATCGTGTGTTCGATTTTTCTCTGACATGCAACATCAAGAATGACGCTTCACAGAAGGACATGAATTCAATCAGAAACAGTGACAGAAGCATCTTTTTATTATTTTTTTTATTACCATTTTTTTCTCTGAAGAGTTTTTGCGGCACTAGTGGCTCATATTTTTTGACAGGAAGGGGGGAAGGAGAGGGGGAATACATGCGGCAAAGGTCGCCGGGACGGGGAGTCGAACCCACGATGTCCGCGTCGAGGACTAAGGCCTCCAAACGTAGGGCGTGCTAAACCACTGCGCCACCACAGCACGCCCCGACAGAAGCATCTTAAAGACTGAAGAGGGTCCACTGCATCTACTCAATATGTGGGATATGAAGTAACAAATGTAGAAACAACTGATACATTTTCTGCTTTGTTTATTTTTTCAGCAATCCTTTAAGGGAACAAAGGCTTTTCTTCAATTAGACAAACAAATAAGATTTGTACAAATCCACTGATCCTGTAGTGGTCAACTTAAAATACCTCAAAATGCTTTAAAACTGAGGGAAGGAGTTTTGCCCAAGTTCAAAGAGTAAACCACATTTTAGTGGCAGCGCCCAGTCAGCTGATATTCTGACTCACATTTCTGGTTTGGCTGCAGTCACACGTGTTTTCGTGAGGTCAACAAGGTTACTCCATAGCTGGGAACTCCCTCGCACTTATCTCTTTTTTTCTTGCTTGCTTTTTCTTTTCTTTTAGTGACAGCACTTCATCTAGATGTATGACTCTTACATTTTTAGCAAAGTGATGTGCATTATTCATATCCAAAAAACATAGAAAAATACTAAATTTGGCTTCAAATTTTCACTCCTAGTTCAAATTTAGAGTTGTTATTTAAAGTTAGAGCATATATTTGACCTGTTTCTTGGCCACGTTTGTTGTCTGACTGGCTGGTTTTATGGCAGGTCATAAATAAATGACTGCTTCTCTTTGTTTGCACTCCATCTTTACCTCCACCCACATATCCAGGGTTTTATTTGCCTCTGCCTTGCTTCATGTCAGTAGGCTTATATTTTATAAATGTCCTCTTTGTTTTAACCCAGGAAGCAGCAAACCTGCGCTCTGACTTAGCAAATGAGAAAAGCAATTTAGTTTTTTCATGTGATCGGGTTATTTAATCTGCACACTGACAAGAAAAACGTAATGTATGCATCATGTTACAGTTTGTGTACACTGAGAAGGCATCTAAACACATAGGTGTTGCCTTTAAAGAAATGTGTACTTAAATTCCCCGAAGTGTAACATTAGGGTGTAACACTACCTGTACTCATCATCAGCCATGTGAGAATTGCCGTCCTCACGTGGCTGATTTATATGTACATATGTGCGCTTTGAATCATAATTCTATGTGCTGTGCTTTCAAAAAAAACATTTATACTCTGACATTTAATTTTTTTGGTATTAAACATTACCATCACAATTTCCACTTAGCTGGATTTTATTGGTATTTTTGGTGGCAGACCAATAAAAAGTCTGTGAAATGAGATTCAAATCAAAACTATTTTGAAATAAAACGCTGAAAACAGTGGGGTCCATATATAAATATTTTTCACATTGTGCAGGGTCTTCAACCATTGTGACGATACCTTCAATGTATGGCTTTAAATGCAAAGACTGTGTTTACAGTCAAACTCTGTACACAAGATTCCAGCAGACTACAAATATCTGCTGCCTAGTTGTGCAAAACAGAGGAAAATGTAATTAAACTGTTCAAATTATAGAGGAATGTTATGGAAACCACCACAAAAAGGGGAAATACCACTTCCATTCCACTGTAATTTTAGTAAATGCAGTCCTGAATGCTCAAGAATTACCGCATTTTGCAGCTCCATGTAAACTACTTGGCTTTAATGCATTGTACGCTGAGTTAGAAGAGGTCAAGCAGTAAACAAAAACAAAAAGATGTAATACATTTATTACACAGTGTAATGCCTGAGCATTAAACTCAGGCATTAAAGTGTGCCTGAGTTTAATGCATCAGGAACAGTTTAACTGTAACTGCATTTTTTCATTAAAAAATCTGTAACATGCAGTTTTTTATGAGTTGAATAATTGTTTATGCGATCTTTAAGAATTTGCTGCATCTCCCACACATAGAAATAAGAAGTTTAGTGTTAAGTTGCAGCACAGAAAAGAAATTAAATATTCTAAGAAATTCAAGCTAAATGCTTGTCGTGCTGGCACTAGGTTCTACATCTTCAAAATAAATCCAATAAAAAAAAAACACTCTTGCAAATTAATTGTCAATGGCTGTTTATACTAAATGCCTTTGCAATTTGCACTACATTCCAGCATTAAAATAGATGTTGCAACATTAAATATTATGTCACACAAGGCAAATAAATCATCCAATGGGGTGAACAAAATGAACAAGGTTTAAATTTTATTTCTGATTGTTATTCTACCATATGGGGGGATCAAACATAGAAAATCTTCACTCAGCACATTTTCTTAGGATTTCATTTTAACTGAGATTTTTTTGCTTCTCAAAATAATTTAATGGAAATTGGGCTGATTCATTCTAACTAGTGTCAGTCAGTGTCTGTAGGCCATCTCACTCTCACACACCTTTCCAGCTTTGTCAACCAATTTCCTATCAGTCTGAGCTCAGACTATCTCCAAAACATTGAGTTGGTCTTGGTAACTAACTTGGTGATATTGTGATCAGGTTTATTTTTGGCCCATTTGAGCTAAAGCTTTGACTTCCTGCCTAACGTTTTGAGATGTTGCTTCAATATTTGTACACAATGTTCTTCACTCATGATGCCATGTTTTTCTGAAGTGCACCAGTCCCTCCTGCAGCAAAACACCCCCTATAAATGATGCTGCCACCCCCGTACTTTATATTTGGGATACTCTTATCAACATCAATGACTGGCCAGGTACTTTAATTTTAGCTTCATTAGCCAATAGGACAAAATGAAGGTCTTTGTCCCTGAGCAAGTTTGCAAATTGTAACTTGCCTTTTTATTTCATTTTTGGAATAATGGCTTCTTTCTTTCTGAGTGGCATTAGAGCCTGTTCTGGTATTGGACTTGGACAGTGGATATTGCACTCTAATTCTAATTTAACCTAAATCTGATTATACATTTAGATTGTGCTGGAATAAATTGGATTGATTTTCGCCAAATTGGATTCTGAATAATTGGATTTGAATTAGAGCTATTTGTTTTGTGAAGTGCCCTTAGATGACATTTGTTGTGAAGCAGTGCTATACAAATAAACTCAATTTAATCTGTTTTGCTTGACTTAAACTGAGACGTCATGCAGTGATTCAAAGGTCAAGCCCTATTGTTTCTTTATCGTGCATCGCATCAAAGTATTATACAGTCTATTCTTGTTTGTAAAACCAGTACTGTGAGTCATAGTTTCAACTTTTGCGGTGTCTGCCAGTTCACAAGACCTATTATACCTCACAAAAGAAATAAATCCAGTTCCACCTTCTGAAATTAGTCAATCAAAGGGTTACAGTCACTCTTCTGAAAGTACTACACTGCCAGCACATCACGGCAGTGTGATGTGTGGGTATGTGAAGGAAATATGCTGCAGAATGATCATAGCCTGACACACACACATTGGTATCGTCTCTAAACATATTGAGAATATTCAGAAAATCTGAGTTCACATAAAGAAGTTTTCTAAATTTGTAGTACTTAATTGTAAGAGCAAATGTTCAAATCAACAGGTTTTGGCTGCTCAGATAATTAACATGTGTGGGTTCTCTGTGGGTACTCCAGCATTCTCCAACAGTTAGTTGATTGGTCTCTCTAAAATGTGCTGAGATATGAGTGTGTGTCTCTGTGTGTGGATATTTGTCCTGTCTGTCTCTGTGTTCATCTGCGATAGACTGGCAACTTGTCCAGGGTGTATCCTACCTGCCCAATGACCACTAGATAAGTACCTGGATAAGTGTGTTCAGATGATCCACAAAAAGATATTTTTTTTTGGATAAAATCTCAATAATGCCTTATTAAGAGGAGATAATAAGAAAATGGGTTGGCATGGAGCCTCCACTTTCTGTTAAATGAACACTATTAAAGAAATACATGAAGTGTAAAAATGGATAAATGCAACAAGGCAACTATAAACTCAAATAAAACATGACAAAAATGCCAACCCTGACAATTTTTGAAAGAATCATTTGGACACAAAAACAAAAAAGGCAGATAAAAAGACAATTTATATTTAGTATCAGGGACAAGGAAAGAAAAATTGTGTGTAGTCCCAAGTAACAAACCTTAATAACTTAATTTCCGCTTTATTGAAAACTCGCCCAGTTCTGTCGTCTAACTGGCCAAAATTTGTGTTTTGCCCAATTTATATCTTGCAGCTTTTACCTTATTCTTTATCTGTCTTATTAGATGAGAGGCACTCACCGTATTTTATTGTCTGTATATGTATCCATGTTCCTTCAGTGTTTGAATTTTTAAAAGTGTGGAAAATAAATTGTGATGGACTCATAAAGCTACTAGTAGTTGGTACCGTGACAATTAGCTCTCTGCCTTTCAACTAGAGCATGCAGTCCTTGGGTGTGGTAACATTTTCATTCTCAAGCGCTGACTTTCGAAGCACTGTTTACACACGCAGACAAAGCCCTAATTCAGTGAACTGCCCCTGTAAGATGTACTGATGTCACGTGTTACATGCTTATGAATATTAATCATATTGCCAGGGAACCGAACAAACTTTAAATAGTGTATGACAAATTCTTAAAAAAGAGCTGTTAGTAGGGTTTACAAAATGATCAAAACATTTTCTTAATAAATAAATAAACAATGAAAAAGGTACATTCACGTTCAAAAAGCATATCATATTTGAATGATGTATAAACTGACTTCTCAATACTTTATGAAAGACAAAGCAGAGACAACAAGAAACCACTCTGTCTTTAGGTTTTAACTGTCATTTTTCGTAATTACAGGTTGGTGACCGGTTTGTCCGAACACAATGTAAGAGAAGGCACAAATGCTATTCCTTCACATTTTGTCAGTCTAACTCCCTACGCATCCCCTGGTAGAGATGCGTTAATAAGTTTACATTCTCAAACTATAATAAATAGTTAAAATCTGTCCACATGATTGGATTGAACTGAAGCATGTCAGCAGGATCTGTGCATTGTGATGACACCTGTTGAGAATTGGCATTATATAAATTAATTGAAAGAAATTAGGACACCTGACTGCTGCACTCTGAACAGCTTGGAGGTGTGAAACAGGTCTGTAAAAAGGTAACCAACATGATGACAGAAATGCAAATGCAACTGACTCAAAAACAAAACTGTTGTTAGAAATTAAGTAAAAACCAGCTTAAAAAGAGGAAATTTTCTTAAAGAAAAAACATGGAAGAGAAAAGAATTAAAGTGTGAGTCGAAGCCTAGTATGACTCCTAGATTTCCTCTATTTCTTCTATTAAGTTTAAGAACACGTTTAAGGAATTTTCATTAAGAAATTAGCTGTATTTCTGTCTGTCCATCAGTCCGTTTGTTGCCATCTAAGACCCACAGTCCCAGCTACGGTCCGACTTGCTAATAAGGAGTGAGTCATCATGCAAGGTGGGGCTTCAGCGTATAAGGAGGATCAAGATGTGATGGATATGCTGTGATATGGTCATTAGTGGGTTTCTCATCCCCCTGCTCTGACACTCCCCTCTCTGATGGATGACGTAGACCCTCTCCTAATCTTCATCTCTCCACTTTTCCAAATAAACATGAACAAACACACATGCTAATGATGAGGTGGGGGGCCTTAACCTGAGACCGAAGCAGTTGTAAGTGATACCTTTGGGTGTGTGCGTGAGAGCACGTAGCATGAGAGAGATCGTGCATGCGCGCACTAAGTGCTGCAGAGGAATGATGTCATCCCTGTAATGGCACACTGGCACAGAGCTGTTGAGTGTTATTGTCCCGAAGCACCTCCATTCACAGGCTGTGATCAGCGTCATCAGGGCAGATTATAGCTCCGAGTCACAGCCTGTAGTGGGAAGACAGATCTGTTCACACTGCACCGTCCTTTTGTAATTGCAGGCACAAAAAAGACAAGCAAAAATAAACAGAAATAATCATTAACTTGGTTTGGCCTATTCTGATGTGTTGACATAAAATAATGCAGTCAGTCAGGCTATCCCTTCTCTTTATTTTTGTTTTTCTTGAGCACCATGCGATCAGTGTGGGCACATCATCAGTGAAAACCCAAGAGGGTCTGAAAACTGTCAGGTGGAGGTGAGGACCAAAGCACTGACAGAAACACCAATGAGAGGAAGAAATAAAAACTGTTCCGGCTCAGCAGAGAGAAGAATAGGAGGTGGCACGATTTCAAAGCTGCCAAATTGTACTTTAACATCCTCTGCAGTGGGAATGTTGCACTCAAATATGTACAATACCATAAAGGCACAGCAGAGTCATGTCTTCTTCAGTTACACAAGGAACAAAGTACAGTCACAAAGAAAAGACACCAGGACAAGGACACCTCTTAGCGTGTGGCATCAGCTCTGCTTTTCTCTCATCTCCATTAACTTAAATTATAATTTTCTAAATTGTATTCTTAGACCTCACTGTCTTTCTGTTACTTCTAATGCAAAACAGGTTCAAGATAAAGTTATAAATCCTGCTTACTCTGTTGACACTTAAACATGTGACCTTACGGTCTTATGTTGCCTCTTAAACTAGAGTTAAGTTACAGACATCTCACCTGTTCCTCAACATGTTGTCAGCTGTGAAACCGCCGAAGACAGAGTTGTGAGAAAACTCTACATTTTGGTTATGTTCACATGACTAATAACCTCAAAATCTGTAAATGTCACCAGTGTTTAACGTGACAAATTGTGTTCAAACCATGATTATGTCAGACTGCGGCTCATGTGCAATTTAGAATTTAGTAACAGTTTGTAAAATAGTGACTCTTTCCCACAGAAGAGTTCGTAAAAGTTGAACTACAAAATGAAATACACAGAGAAATACACAGAAAATCAGCTCTTTTTTCTTGGAATGAATATCAATTTTGTAATCACACTTATTAACACCTGTCCAGTCACAGAAATTATTTTTTTTACAAAATCACCAATAGTATTAGATTTGGCATTCTAATCCTAATCCTTTGAAAGTACTAAAGTATTTTTTAAATTATTATTTATGCTTTCCCTTTTTAAATTTATAAGAGTTTCTATTAACCTTTTACTATTCCAGCAATTCCTGTTTCCCGGGGTGATAGAGGCTGGGTGAGGACCCACACTTATCATACTGTAACAGGTAGGGAAAATAAAAATAAATCTAAATCTTGTCAAAAACAAACTCCTCAGTTGGATAAAAGTAATCTTAAATTACAGTAACATCTGAAATCATCATCTAAGTTTGAGAAATGTGTTTATTGAGGGACTAAATGATCCAGAACCAAAGAATGATGGATGCTCTGTCTGCATACTCGTTATCTGTCCTGCTGAAGCATTGCTGGGGCTTTCCAAGTGATTTTTATTCTTCTCCTCCCTGGAACTAATGGTAGTGAATGAAATACCCTCACACATTAGCAATGCACCAAAGAGGAGATATTATTATGCTGATAGATACTTTTCCTTTCTTAGAACCGATTTGTTTTCATACATTTTGCTAATTGGAAAAAAGTGATGCAATCTTTCAAATAATAAATCTGCCTTCTTATTTAATTGTATGTCATAAGTAATTTGTGAGCTGGTAATTTCCTCTGCTTGTTTTTGCTCAGTTTTTCTATTTCCTACTTTGAATGCTCTTTACCGTATCATTTCAGTGCACATTTTTCTTCCGTTTCTCCTCTGTCAGCCTCGCTTTCCTTCAAAAACGACCCCACGCAGAGACGCAGAGAAGGATGCTGAGCCGGATGCAGAGAGGGAGATGAGGTGGAAGAATCAGAGGAGCTGCCCTCATCTCCTTTTTTATATAAGCAGACCCTTCACAGAAATTATATCTTTGTCTTCCTTATGTAGGCATATACACACAAGTATGCATACCTGACCTGTTTTGCTTTCCCATAGGAGGGGGCATCATTCTCAGTTTGTGCTCAGTCCTGGTAATGCATAAGCTCACTGACCCTCATCACGTTTCCATCCCCCACCTCCCTCTGGGTCAGGAGTATTAACTCCTGGTGTAGCATTTGGCTGCATTATCTGCATTATCTGAACACAGTTGGTCATTGGGAGCAACATGCTTCACTCTGCTCTACTATGTTGTTTAGCAGTAAAGTAAATATTCAATAAATTCTCACCTTATGAAATGACTGAAAAGTCTACGTATGACAAGACAGAAAGAAACATTACATGTTTTTAGCACGACTTACTTCATCTACATCGGCATGATTTATTGGTATTTTATAGAATAGACTAACCCAAAGTGGGGCGTAGCTGTAAACTGGAAAAAATACAAACGTTTTTGTTTGTTTT
Organism: Alfaro cultratus; assembly: GCA_903066825.1. Taxonomy (NCBI): domain Eukaryota; kingdom Metazoa; phylum Chordata; class Actinopteri; order Cyprinodontiformes; family Poeciliidae; genus Alfaro; species Alfaro cultratus. Next base: position 13,704 of record CAEFZX010009717.1, on the reverse strand, counting down.
GTTATATTATTTTAAAAAAATCTAGACAGTGTGGTGTGCATCTGTCTTTTGGAGTGTCTTCTAGCTTTTTATATCTACCAACTGGCCTTTGACTCTGAATTTGATTCAGGTCTTCCCTTTGACTCGGTCATTTTAACACATAAACACACATTACTATGAACTATTCTAGTTTCTAAGCTGTATGTTTTGGGTCAGCATCCTGCTGGAAGGTCAATCTTCACCTCAGTCTTAAGTCATTTACAGCATCTAACAAGATTTCTTCTGGGCTTACCTTATATTTAGCTACTTTCATCTTCCCATTAACTTTGACCCCTTTCACTGTCCCGGGTGAAGAAAAGTCTCCCTACAGTACAAAACTACTCTTATCTTTTAGTGTGGAAGTGGTGCTTTCAGGGCACCTTCTCCTTCTCTCTCCACACACTTGCTGTGTGCTCTATGTGCTCTGGGTCTTTTTTTTTTTTTTTTGTCACTGGGTCTTATTTTATGGCTTTCTCCTCTCCACTCTTCCATGAAGTCCAGATTTGCGGAGTGCAACAAATTTTCCCACCTGAGCTGTTGATCTCTGGAGCTCCTCCAGAGTTACCATGGGTCACTTGGCTGCTCCTCTGATTAATCCTCTCCTTGTCTAGTCTGTTGGGTATCTGTTGGGTAAGAGGAATTGCCAGGTCATGGTAGGTTTGCAAGTGGGCCATACTTTTTCTTTTTGGTCTTTTCAAAGCATGGAGTATAGTTTGATAATTTTTCCGTACCTCAAACTTCTCCACACCTTTATCCTTGATCAGTCCGCTGTGCTGTTTGGGGTTTATGTCATGGTTTGTTTGCTAAAGTTCTCGAACAAACCTCTGAGGCCTCCACAAAACAACTGCATTTATGTTAAGATTGGAAAATTCCTCTGGAAATGGATTTTATTTATGGGTGTACCAAGTACAGCCAGCTACAAATGCACATAAACACTTTGAGACATTTATTTGTTAAAATCCTTGAAATCCATTTTATATTCCATCTTTATGACTGTATCACAAAAAATCTAAAAAAACCCCCACAGAGGTTTATTGTTGGGGTGTGATCAAATGTGAAAAGATTCAAGAGATATGAATACTTTCAGAAGGTATTGTGATACTACAATCATGGCTACAACTTTATTTGTGGTAAAAAATTGTTTAAAATGATGTTGATAACATCTAACTTTGCCTCTTTATGTCACTATATCCTCGACACAGCTTAAAATATCCTGTCTAAACCATCCAGTTTAGAATTTCTTCTTAAGATGTAAGTTTTTTGTCATTTCTTATGCAAATTATTTAAATGGGTGTCATTGTTACTTTTTATGCTCCCTGATTATACACACATATCCAGAATGTCAAGGTTACTGTGCCTCACACATCCATATATCTTCACTGCAGTGGCCTAAATGGAGGGCGGGACACACAAAATAACACAAAGAAAGAGAGACAGCAGCATTCCTTTGCGTGTATCTGCAAAGAGGCCTGTATGAATGCAGCCATTTATACCTATGTGTGCTAAAGTGAAAAATGGCCTGTGTTGACAGTGAAACCACCAGGGGAGGAATATACCGAGCATCATTACCCCCTTTCTTCACGGCACCCTTCTGTCATCTGTTCCTCCTGCTTTCTTCTCGTGTTAAGTGATCATGTCAGAGGTGTTAAAGACAAAGAGGAGCTCTACCTTAAAGACAAAGCCTATAGAGAGTTGACACATCTCATATTGAGGATTTGTTAGTACATTGGACATTTATAGAGCTGTACGCTAATGCGGAGCACGATTCCAAACCATAATCTGTCTAGCTTTTATCAGTCTGATGTCAGAGGTGGGGGGGGGGGGAAATGTTTTTTGTTTTTTTTTTACATGCATTTCATGTGTAGCAGTACATATTTGTGTGCCCTTGTGTTTATGTTGTGAAACAGAATCATTTCATCTGGGCAGCCTCTGTGTCATCTGCATTTCATATGTGTTTATGGGTTTGTCTGTGAATCAGTCCTTACACTGGAAATCCCATTTCTTGGACTGTGCAAGCTCACAAGGCACATGTCAAGATAAGCACACGATTTATCTCTTGCTGCAAATGTGGGGGAAAGCTTTTCATTATTCGAATGAATGCAGCTGATTCATGATATGCTTAAAGGTTGTTCCCTGATAAGGCTAGCATGGAAGTGTGCAAGATCCAAACAAGACATGGTTACATCACAATTATTCAGAAAAAGAAGAAGAATGTTGCTCTAAAAGAAAGTCGGCCAGGCCATGATAACGTGGCCATTTAGCAAGTTATAATATACAGTTGAAATACACCAAATAAAAATATACACCTTTATTAGCACTATCTAAAGTTATATCAGACCAATCTGTTCTTGCTTACAAAGTGACTTCTATTTATTTATGCCACAATAATGAGAGAATAAGTCAGAGATATACGGTAATTGAGTTTTTCATATTGGTCGTACTTGGGTAACATCTAAAAATGCCTATCTAACTCCTCTTTAATCAAGACCACAATTGTTGCAAACCACAGGATATCTTATGTTTATGTGATCTGCTTGAAGACAGCAGCTCATCTTTCTCATCACAAAGGAAGTTGCATTTTTTAATTTTACTTACTACTAAAAAGGAGCAGGATGACAACATTAGTTTTGTAACATGAGTTAGTAGAAAACATGTGTTTAAAAAGAGAAGGTTAGGCATTGCAATACATTCAAAAGAACACACACTGTACCCTACAGTCTGAAAAAACCCACAGCAGGCACCAATGTCCTTCACCAGCTTCCAGCTTGAAAAGCCTTTTAAGAGGATGCCAAACACAGACCTTGATGATCACTTTTTAAAGCAAATCTTTCATCACCCATTATTTTTCTCTCCATAATTAATATGGAATAAAAAAAAATGGGGGTGGGGGGAAAACACATCACTCAGAATGAGTCAGTGAATGTTTGTTAACGCTTCATGTGTGATCAGATGGCCTTGGTGAAACATACAGTAAGGACCAATGTGAGGGAGGAACACTGTAAACCACACAGTCAGGTCAGCACTCACGCCCAAACATCTATTCATAGAAACAAAGATGGCCATCAAGGAAAAGCTGAACCGCCTACTTCCAAATTAGCTAATAAAATTATATGAAAATGACTTTGTAAGATTTGCTTGCAAGATTGTAATCTACAGAGAAACTGTGTACTAGTTACTGTTATTAAACACCTCCATTACATATAACATAATAGCTATAACATACAGCTCTTTAATGTGTATATTAAAAGAATATTTCAGAAGAATATTTTAACAAACCCTGTAAAACACCTTAAATAAGAACAAACCTTAAAAACCTTGAAGGTTTTTTTAGAGAACATCAGTGAAGAACCAGGATCAGAAGAAGAAGAAACACAACTGATCGGTCAAGTTGTGGAGAAATCTAAAGCAGGTTTACATTAAATAACAAAGTTCTCACCCATATGATTAGAGCATTAATAAGAGAAGCAGCTGAGATTTCCCTGGTAAATCTGGAGGAGGTGAATAGATCCACGCCTCAGGCTGGAGAATCTGTTGATAGGATTATTGGTTGGGCTCTCAACAAATATGGCCGACGTCAAAGTACAGCATAAAAAAGCCATTGCTTAAAGAAAGCAATTGAAAGTCCTGTCTGTTGTACTAGATAATAGAAAACATCCATTGAAGGAGATTGAAGTTCCACCAAAACATCAACCTAGAGCATACATCTGGATTTGCAGTGTATTGGTGTGTTTGAATGGAACAGTCAAAGTCCAGCCCTAAATCCAAGTGAAAATCTGTGGCAAGCCTAAAAAAGTGATGTTTGACTTTTTTCAGTAAATATTTTAAATTATAATAGTAACACATGACAAGTGAAGTGTACTATATACATAAATACCTATTATAAAATGTGATTCTGCAGTCTGATACAGACTAAATTTACTGTTTCTTAATTATAAATTTTTTTTAAATTTATGATACACCACTCTACATTTGTCTATCAATTAAATCTTAATAAAAGACAGTGTGGTTTGTGACATGACAAAATGTGCAAAAGTTGTATGAAGACTTTTGCAAGCAACGGTATAAAGCTGTTGTTGTTGAGGCTGCAAGAAGGTCAGTATTTGTTGCTTTTTATTTAGGTGGGCAGCTTGGGTAACAAGTGTCCTCACTCTGAGTGGCTAAAAAATAAGGTCTATAAATATCTCAGAGGAAAAAAATGTACATTCTTTTTAAAGAACTCTAAATGGGAACATGCTAATTTATATTTTTTCCAAACGTTATTTTATGTCACGGGTGTAAAAACAAAAGATACTTTTGCTGTATGAGCAGCATAGGTGTGTGCGTGAGCATGAGTGTGTGGGAAACGTATTTTATTTTCCATGCATGCAAAGAGAGATGAGTGATAAGCTGGCAACCGTCTGCCCGGCTCATCTGCTTTATTTGAATGTCTGTGCACGGAGTTGGTTTCCTCATGGTCCAGACAACATATCTGGCTTTTCACCCACTTCTGCTTCTCGCTGCAGAGTGTGGAAACACACCTCAGCCTCATGACACAAGTGTGAACTGCCAGTCAGATAAAAATAGACAAATCTGCAAAGGTAGGTATTGCATATAACCAGCATTAATCAAGCAAAAAAAAAAAAAAAGCCTGCTGTTATATAAGATAAGTTTGTTAAGCATTTAAAATGCAAAATATGCATTTCTGTTTAGCGTTGAGTTGTTCAAAGAGACCACTCCCTTTTAAACAACTCATTCCACTGCAGATTTTGTAAAAGGCTGAATCTGTAATCTTGTGCAGGCAATAGTGCATAAAAAGGTAGAAATTTGATTTATTGTGTCAGGGTCAGTCAGCAAAATGAAAGCTGCTGACTTAGCTGTGTTTTACGTTTTAGTTTTCTTTAACATAAAAAGTACTCCTGGATCAGAACTTCTATATTTTCTGCATGTTTTTCTTTGTCTTTGAGTGCGTGCGTGCGTGCGTGCGTGTGTGCGTGTGTGCGTGCGTGCGTGCATGCGTTCGTGCTTACCTGCGAGTGTATGTGTGGTGGTAGTGAATGGTTGGTCAGTGATGACACATGGGTATTTACTCTGAGCCAGGTTCTGGTTCTGCTGGAGGTTTCTTCATATTAAATGGGAATTTTCCTTTCTGGTATCAATTAAACAACCTGCTGACTGATCAGGTTCACTCTGATCATTACATTGGGCAATTTCATAAAAAATTACTAAACTGTCACAGAAAAAGAGGCTCAGATATCAAAAAGAGATGGGTAGTATAAAACATAAACTACATGAGGCATTTATGATATTTTGCAAAGAAATAGTCCATCCATTTATCCATTTTCTTACACCCTTGTCCCACTGGGATCCAGAGGGATGGTGGTGCCTATCTCCAGCCGTCAGCGGGTGAGAGGCGGGTTACACCTGGACAGGTCGCCGGTGCAGATAAATATTGAGTTTGATAAATCAAAATTGCATTGAAAAATGAATTTATTTAAGGACTTTTGCACAACTTTACAGGGATGTGTAGCAATGTGTAAGAAATTGCAGTTTAACTGAGTTCTTGAGCAAATACTATTTTATATTTTAAACAGAAAAATAAGTGTTTGTGTGATTCATACCAGATGCAGAATTGGCTTTCTAATATTCTCTCCCACAGATAATGATAATAATAGTAAAAATCAACTATAAAATCAGTATCGGTAAATTAGAATAGACGTTATGTTTCACCGTTAAAAAAGATAGAAATTGTGAAATGCAATTCACATTCCTAACACACATAGTATAAAGTGCATTCAGATAGCATTTTGAGGTGGAAAGGTTAAAGGAAAGAAGTTAGACAGATTTAAGTCCTTTGGGGGTCAAACAGGGTTTTGAATAGCAATGTGAAAAGTGAGGGAGCCCAGAAAAGGTGCTTTTGGTCAGTCTGAGCTGAGACACAACACCTTCTCACGCATCAAACCATTCACTCCTCTGACGAGAGCATCTCTGACATCAGTGATGTGGGAGTGCTACGAATTCATTTGAATGGGGCTGTGTTGCTTCGTCTTTACTTTTGCTCTCCTTCGTCTCGCTCCACAGGTTACCTCAAACATAGGCACCCTCACTATAGCAGACTTCACTGCTTAACATGTTGGTACCAACTGTCCTGGCAGTGCCTTTTCCCCTCCCTTAGTGACAATGAAATCACAGAGAACATCTTCATCCTCCCATTGGCTGCTGAGCTCCACGGTGATGCCCTGTGATTGGGCATGGCCAGTGTGCACTCTGGGCCAATCAGGCTCACTGTATCCAAGAGACTGAAGCATGTAAGGCTATTTAAATCCAACCAGAGACTCGCAAGATTGTTCAGATGTATATTTCAGAGCATAAAAAATAAAAAGCCAGGGGGCTGAAAGCTTTACAAGTGGATAAATGTGAAAATCCAGACAAACCTGATTGGTTTTCAGAGAGGTCAGCCAATCGAGACGGCGTTGAAGAGACACAGAACGCAACACAAGTTAGGCGTATGAACTTCGGCATCCTGTGCGCTCCATAATTCTGAGTTTACCTTTGAACTTTGACCATTTTGCATCGATGATTCATCTGACGTAAATGAAGCTTGAAGAGTGTGAGGACAGCTTAGTGAAACTACAGCCAGCTGTCCGTATTTAACGGTGCAAACGGAAACAGGACTGCTGCATCGAAGAATAACTTGCGATTGGACCACAACTGCAGACTTAAAAACTAGAGTGTAAATCTGCGGCCATTTTGGGACGTATCCCTTATTTCAATCGTCAGTGTGAGTAAATCCAAAATGGTGGACGAGTGAAAATGTTGATTCCTGTTAAGTAAACTTTCTCTACTTGAAAGAACTGAATATTTATTTGTTTATGTATATATTTGGTAATGATAACCAGCAGATGTCATAACTAGACAAGAGCTTTTTTCTGCTATTTTTTTTTCAGATTGGCCACAAATTTTGCAGCTCGGACCAGTTTATTGATAGATCAAGACTTCTGCCTGCGAGATTAAAATACGTAATCTCTCTGTTAACATATAGGGGAAGGGAAGGACATAAAGATGATTAAAAAAACAAAATTATCCAAACTAGAGAGAACAGAAGAGCGCTAAGTCTCTGCTCCAACTTGTAATTTATTTTTCTGACAGACAACAGAGAATATTACTCAGTTTCTGACAAGCTCATCTAAATAAAATACTGTAATTTATAGCATCTCTATAAAGTTTGTTGTCCTGAATAAAGCATAGCCTACATGATTTATTTTATAAACTTTTGTGGCTGAATATTAGTATGTGTATTGATAATTATTGAGATTACAAATGTGTATCTGCACTGAATGTATATTACACTTCGAGGTTCCCAATATCGATTTCTTTTGTTGCTTTTTTGTCACTCATAGATGTTTCAAATTATCTAATTTGTAGAAGTAACTTTTCAGATGTGTCTCTGCTTTCCCACACTAGAGTCAACTAATCAGATCATTAGCAGGAATCTGGATAACTTGAATGCCAACTGAGGAGGGAATTCTGCTATTTAATTTAGATCTGTTGGACAAGGTAACTTCTAAAAGCTGCAAGAAACTGACCCTTGAGGACTGAATTTGAATGTCTTTAGTTCAGAGCAAAATGTGTTGCTTTATGATACTTGTTGCGTACTTCATGTTTTCAGACTATTTCTATTTAAACGGTTTCTTAGTCATAGATAATGCAATAATCAGGCCTAAAATGACAAATTAAATTGAATAAGTTGCTTTTTGAACTTACTTGAGTTATTTTTGTCTGACGTTCAAATTTTGTGTCATTCAAGACATTTAAGTATTATAAATTTTTTAAAAAATCAAAAACCAAAGAAATCTGTAAAAAGGCAAATACTTTTTCACAACTGTATATTTTGGTTGACAGTAGCAGAATAAAGGATGAAATTAAACTTTTTTGGGGCATTTATTATGCATGCTTTGTCAAACTAACACAAAAATGTATAATTACTTTAGCTAACTTCTTTTTTGTCCACCTGAAGTAATTTCAAGAAGTTAGATTGATTCATTAGTATATATAATATAAGGTCATAAGGTCAGATTACTATATATTAGCTTTCCTCTAACAAAACTTATGTGGAACATCTTAACAGAAGTAAATATGTTGAATTAATGATTAATTTTTGCAAAATCTACTGCAAACTGAAACAGGACATATAAGAACTGCTGAAATAAAAGCTTAAGCTTTCTTTATAATTATAACAACAATGACCCAAAGTGAGATCTCGAACTTTAATTTAATCTATTAAAGTAATCTACCCACTATAATGAGACATCAATTCACTATACTGATACTTCTGTCCCCGAGGACCTTTAGCTGAACAACATTAACTTTTGGTTACAGCGTTTATTGTTAAACTCGCAGAGTGTTTAATTTAAAGTGAAACGACAAATAAAGACGAACAGTCAATGAACCTGGATCCTTACTTTAGCTTGAAGCGGATCTTTGTGGTTTCCTTCACAGCCCAGGCAAAAGCGCGTCACCTCGAGTCGCGCGTCTGAAGCTCGTGCACAGGAAAGCTTCACCTAAACGCCTGATTCAAAACTTGCAACTTTGACGCAAGATTCTGCGCATTTTATTTTTCCGCTTCGGTCTGGAAACCATGCTTTATTTCCTGACTGACATCTTTTTCGGCAATTTAAGCTGTGAGGAGTGTTAACGGTGAGTGTTCCGGTTTAATTTACCATACTAACGACAAGTTTCATTCAAACATCAGACTCGTCGACCGCTTCCTGCTGCTTTAAAAAAAAATATCTAGCTGTTCTTATTGATAATATAACTTCTAAGTCACTAAGATACTCATATATTAAACAATTTCAGTTTCCAGTCCCAGATGTTAAGTTATTTTATCCGACTTTTGTTGGATTTTATATTTGAGTTTGAAAGCGACATTCTTGTCACCATGGAGACGGATCGCGAACGCGCACAGACAAAGGCCATCTTCCCGCATCCACAACACCCATAACGTCAGTAGGCAAGTGAACAAATAAATTATTTAACATTAACTCGCAAAATTACATTCATTTTACATGTATAAAATATATATAAAAGAATACGTAAATAAAATACTGTAATTATTTTTACAGCATTATAAAATTATATATATATAATAAAATAATAAAGGGCTTTATTCACTTTTTGTCATCAACTTCAATGGGTTTGTTGTTTGTTTTACTGTCGTTCTCTAGCAAACCCAAAAGTCCTTTACTGTGTTCATATAGTCACTAAATTACACACTGTGTTTCCTAATCAGGTCCCTTCTGGAGTCCTAATGTGCACTAGACACTTTTCAAATTGTAATTCATTATTGCATTTCACAAATATGACCTCAAATCTCACCTCAAATCTCAATACAGCTCACAAAAATGTGTTTGTTTGTTTTTTATCTTATGGATCTAACTTGACAAACTGTAAAAAAGTTCCAGGAAGAAAAAAAAAAAGATCTTTAAGATTTAAAAAGTGTTCACTATACAATAGATGAACATAACTACCTATGAAATTTTGAATTGAGAAACAACAAATCTGTAAAATGAAGAGCAGATGAGTCATGTTAGAGATGTTTATAATACTTAGAATTGGTTATAATTATTTGTCACAAAGCAATAAGATTGTCTCAGGGGCGCTAATGTGTGACATGAAAGCAGAGAGGAAGATAATATGCTCCAAATAATCTTTGGAACAAAACAAAATGGTTGCAGAACTTATGAAAGAAACTCAATAACACAGGAAATGGCAGAAAACTGCTGTCAAGGGATAGCTAGATATGTGGTAATTAGGATCTGGAAAAGAATACAGTAAACCAGGCTTAATGTATACTGAGGGAGCAATCAACTGGATGCACAATGGATGTTTGATCAAGAAACAAGAGGTGGGGGCAAGACTGACGAAAAGCAGAGAAAAGGCCAAGAGAGCAATACAGAATCAGCTTTATTGGCAGAGCACAAGGAATTTGACTGTTTTCACATGTATAAATGCACAAACTTTTGATTAAATAAAATATATAAGGAAGTTAAGTATATGTATGTGTATGTGCACACAATAATTTTCTAAAAAGGTATATTGTGGTAGTCACCTAGGCCCGAATGAGCAAACTGACTGAGCTCTATGGAGACCAAGCATGAGGTCTGCAGCGCTTTCACCCCACGGCACAACAGTTTGAGGAAATCATGTGCAGACATAGTCAGAGAAGCAAGGCAGTCTCTGCGAGTTCAGTCCACACAGCGGCCGTTCACGCCAAGAGATGGACCCAGGCGGCTTTTTGGGGCAAACTCTGTTCGAGGAGATCATGGCAGACCTCCATCAGCCTTTAGGTTAGCAACAAATTCAGCTAAATTCATATCTGTACTGAAACTGAAATGTATGTATCTATTGTCATAAATAATTGATTACGTTTTAAAACTTTGCAGCCTTCATGCTCAAAACTTTGATGCTGACTCCAGGCCAGGCTCAGGGACTCGCCTCTCACCTCTGAACCATGTATGTAATACTCACAGACAAATTAACAATGTGTATTTTTGTTTCTTTCAACCAAAAGAAATCAAGATTGGGGGAGTTCTAACGGCTCAAAAGAGATGTCACAAGTAAATTCAGCCTCTGATCGATTCCTCACACCCTCACAAATTCAGTATTTTGTCTGTTTGTCCAGAAACCAAAGTTTCCAGACTCCAGTAATGCTGAGGATCCATTGAAGGACTTTCCCAAATCCCCCATTGAGCCGGTGGAAGCGAGGAAAGGGTTGGCATGGTCTCGGACCCGCCTCCTCAAGTCTGCATCTCTTACATCACTGCTGCCTTCAGAAGCATGCACAGATGGTGAGAAAAGAAAAACGTTTTGTGTCGACCAACTGAGAAAAGATGCAGAAAAAACTTCAATCAATCTCTGGTGCTTTAAATCTAAAATTGATTATTACTCTTTGTGTCTGTTTACAAACATAAAAAAAACCTCACACAACTATTCTCTATTTTTAGTTGGATCACTGTATTATTTTTTTTGTGCAAACATTTCTGTGCAACCTTTCTTCTCCAACATACAGTTCTTAGCCATCGATTTCATACCCTTAACTTCTTCATGTTACAGCCACAAATTTCAAAATACTTTAGTTGTATTTTATGTAAGACCAGCACAATGTAGGACATAATTGTGAAGTAAAGTAAAAAGACATATGGTTTTCAAAATGGAAAAACAAATCTGGTAAGTGTGGTATGCATTTTTTTTTTCAGGCTTGTGAGATGAAGAAAAGTTTAATTTGAATTGCAGTTGCAAGTTGTTTCTTCTTTGCAAAAATAGCTCAATAACAGTCAGATTGGATGAAGCTCATTTGTAAACAAAAGATTTAGGACTTTGACTGCGCTATTATAACGTGTGTGTACTTTGATCTAAACCATTCTAATATCTGGCCATATGTTTAGGATTTGCCTAGTTGTTTATGTGTTTTCCTCTTTCCCCTTTCATAGATAGACATATGAACAAATCCTAAATTTCCTTTTTTTTGGATGATTTGTTTCACCTTTTCTTTTTCTTTTGTGAAAGAGAAATTAAACCCAGGCCCACAGCCAAAGCGGCTGTCAGCCGAACAACTTTGCAGTCCAGACCTCTCCACAGACCACAGAGGTCAACTCAAAGCGAGCCAACGCAGGACACCAAGTAGAAGGTAAAACCTTCGGCGGTATTTGTCCTTTACTGCTCCTCCTCCTGCTCCTCCTCTTTGACCGTAATGACAGCCCCACAACCAGTTTAAGATTTACTGGGACAAAAGGTTGCAGAGGTAGCCATGACTAGATGAAGTTGAGTCCCGTTTTTGGCTTTCATCAAATCCTTCTTAATAATATTGATTGCTGCTCTGCCTTTTTGTATTCATTCCGCTGAAAGTGTCTGTCTTTGTTGAAGCTGTGATACTATTCAGCAGTTAGTTATTCCCAGTAAAAATCATAAAAAAGCAAGAATATCAGTGTAATTATTGATCTGCGTTCTTTATTCTTGAACCTGTTATTATTAGACTTAATTATTAGACAGGTAAATCAAAATTGTCTACACAAATTTATTTTTAATACAAATTTGGTCAATAATAGTCATAGTAAAAATCTAGTTATTATGACAATGAAAAAAGCAACCTTTATATATTGGTCTGCTGAAAATATGTGAAAGTCATTTGAAGTGTATTAAAATTGTGTTCTGTATAAATTATTAGCTTTCTTTATTTATCACATTTAAATCACAAACTTGTTTTGTAGGACATTTTTGGGTGTAAATAAAAAATCTGAAAATTGTGCAGTACATTTGTATTCAGCACCCATGAGTCATTACTCTGTAGAACTAAATTTAATCTTAACTGAAATGTTTGCTTATTCTTTTTTCAAAATCCATCAAGCTCAGTCAAATGGGTTGTATTCAAATATGGACTTGAATTGTTCTGGTCTCATCTGACCAGAGCGTCTTCCTCCAGACGTTTTCTCAATATACTTCATTACTTGTGGCAAACAGCAAATTGTACCTTTTGTGGCTGTTTTCCAGCGAATGGCTTTTTCACAATTATAACTCTACTTCGCCCCTCAGAGCTTAGAGTTAGTATTGGTTTCTTCTTTGATAATTATTCTCCTCCTCTGGCTTATTACCTTCAGTCAAAGGCCTTTACAGACAATCTAATTTCATGCTGAGATTAATTTATACACAAGTGAACTCTAATTATGAATTAGGTGACTATTGAAGGAATTTGGTTACACTTGTTTATCGCTGAACACAAATGCATGTCACACTTTTTAAAAGGTTTTATTAACTATTTATGAAGTATTGTCCCTGTCACATAAAATACCAATAAAATACACGGAAGTTGGTGTTTGTAATGTGACAAAATGCAAAAACATTCAAGTGGTGCGAATACTTTTCCAAGATACTGTAGAGCAGCTCGGGTTTCTCTAACTACAACCACAAATTCTTAACCTCCTGTTAAACCATCATATACTTCACTGTACACTATATCTTGGTCACAGTTAAATCCAGCTTCTTGGCAAGCTTAAAATCCAATGGATCTGCCTCCATCTGTCGATATCCTCATTTGTCAGCTTTTACACTTTCCCAGTGCAGAGAGGCTAAAAGCTCTACTTTTTTGCCGACCTCATCAACTGCGTATCAGCTTGAGGAGCGTATAACTCCGGGCACGATGTCAGGGGGCTGTTGTTACAATCCATCCACTTATCGATTTGGTGGGGCAGCTGGACCTGTTAAAAGAGGAGGTGGGGGAGTGAGACCATAAAACATTTTTACAGGAAATCTCTCCCGCTGCTCATACGTCTCCCTCACACAGCCCCACTCAAGCCAGCTTAACACGCAATGTTTCTGTAACTTGTTGCTGACAAAGATGGGTCCTACTTTTAAAACTCTGGCACTGATCGCACTATTAAATTAGGCTTTTTGGAAGTATTGTCATTCAGTGTTGTTCACCTAATTTTACAAAATTAGCTCTGGAGAAATACAAAGTGAGAGATACCAGCTGAGTCAAAGCATATACAGTGTAGACCAAAAGTTTGGACACACCTTCTCATTCAATGAGTTTCCTTTATTTTCATGACTATTGACATTGTAGATTCACACTGAAGGCATCAAACTATGAATTAACACATGTGGAAATATGTATTAAACAAAAAAGTGTAAAACAACTGAAAATACGCCTTATATTCT
>CAEFZX010009715.1:0-54406 GCA_903066825.1 Alfaro cultratus | reverse complement strand
CAGTTCTAAACAGGTGGGTTTTTAGTCGAGATTTAAAGGAAGTCAGTGTTTCAGCTGCTTTACAGTTTTCTGGAAGTTTGTTCCAAATTTTTGGTGCATAGATGCTGAATGCTGCCTCTCCTCGTTTGGTTCTGGTTCTGGGGATGCAGAGCAGACCAGAACCAGAAGACCTGAGAGGTCATATTTGCATGTCCTTCAGTAATGGATTTTTTTCTTTAACTTTAAAATTGCACCTTGTTCTTTTATCCATTTAATTCTCATGTGACATAGAATTATAATTACACTAGCTTGAAAATAATTAGAAAGTCTTCTTCTAACAACTATATCCTGGTTTTGCTAAAGACGTCTTAAGTTTTCAATATCCTCATGAGGCAAAAGTAAATAACTACAGAATTAACTGCATTGCCAAAAAGATGATGAACTCTGCTTTGAAAAAAACCCAACTTACTCTTGAGTATCTGATCAGTTGTTGAACACGTGTGTTAAATCTGTCTGAGTGTGAGTGTAAAAGCACAGTGGACAATCCCAGCTTTGTTTCATCCATGGCGGCTTGACCCTGCCAGATTTGACCTGGTGTCTCAAACATCAGAACATTTGACGTCATAGTTGCCCACATGTCACCTATGAAACCCATTTGGTTCAGGAAAATCCATGAAGAGATCAGAACAGCTCAAATCAGGTCCCTACGGGATTCTTGGGTAAAGATTTGTCCTATTGTCTAACATTTCTGGTGATGGGATGATGTTAATCCAAGATTTAAAAGCGGCATTAAGTTATTTCGAAAGTGGATGATATTACATTTTATTGAAACTGGAGCTCATCCTGTTAAAGCAAACTTAGTAAAAAGAAACATAAAACATAAAACCTATGTTAATTTTTACTTAAGTCCATCTTTAGTCTTTTGACTAAAATGTAATACATTTTAAGTCGACACTCGATCATGAACAATAATTTTTGTAGTCTAATTTTAGTTGACGACAATGAAGTCAGAGGAATGGTTGAACTTTTCTTTTGGGGGAATTGTTTCTTTACACAGACTTTAAATATTCATCTGGACAGATACACATTAAAGTTAAATTTGGCAATCCAATTTGAACAACTGTCTTAGGATTGGCTCTTAAATCTTTTTGTTTCATGAAATAGATGTGTTGTTTTGAAATATTAAGTCTCATTGGCTATTCTCACAACTCATCCTACCTTTGTAATAAATAAATTTGTTTTATTAGTTGAATAATATTTCAGTTTTTATTTCTTTTTTTGCTTTGGTTTTGTTTAGGAAAAGAGGATTATTCACAAAAACTGTTAAAAAATGTTTTTTTTGTGAAAATAAAAAAAAAAAAATCAACCATGCATTACACTTTTAAAATTTTCCACTTTTATGTATTTAAGTAGTATATATCTGATATCTGTTAACCTACAGCAATTTAGCCTGTTCTGCACAAATGTATTTACTCTAATTTATCACATAAAACTATGATTAATATGTGTATGGGAAAACGGGCAAGAACAGGAGCATTATCTCAAGGTTCATGAGTCCACTGTTTACAGTCCTAAATTTAAAGATAATTAAATTAGTGAAGGTCAAGCACGGGAAGTTATCCAGAGAAGCAGACGCAAGCAGGGTGAAATGAAGAACATAAACAGTTTGTGGGGTTGTTGCAATTCCACCAGAAGACATCAGAAAAACTAAAAATTACAACCCCCCCCAGAAAAACATGAAACTCTGAGTGAGCAAGATTGACCAAAAAATTAATGACATAATTTCACAGATATGTGTAAAAAAAAAAATAAAGGCAGGAAATGAAGCATGTTGTATGAGAGTCAATTTCCAAATACCTGGAGCTCAGAAACCTTTTGAACTTTCCAACATTTCATCACCTTACAGCCATAAACGTTGGTGAATGTGGTACATTGACACAAAGTATTGCATAACAATAAAGTGGAAGCAGAATAATAGACAGCTTTCAGACTTTTTCTCAAATAAAAATCTGAAGAGTGTCTCCACCAGCTTTCATCTACAGCAGAAAAACAAAAACAAAAACCCACCGTCCACCTAAACTGACAGGACATCAGTTAGATGAACGGAGGGTGTTTTTTTATTTTAGAAAATAAATTAAATAGCTCTGTCAAATGTTAACAGTTTGTGATGCTGTTTTCTTTTAAAAAAAAGGAAGGCATATCACTAGATAGGATGAAGACAACCTAAAGAAGTGATTAAGAGTGGTTGTCTCAGAGAGTAAGACCCATCTATACTTTAAATTGGCCTTGTTGAAATAGACTGGGATGGGAATGCTGCACCTTGAAGAGCTCTAAAATGAACAGCTGACAACGTGAAGGCCTCAGGATTAAAGGTCACCGACCTCCTTAATGAGTGTTGATAGACTCATCTTAACAGGCAGTCATGGTTTATGTCAACTGACACGAACAAAAACACAAACACAAACACCAAAAAAGAACTTTATTACAGAGAATCAAATGGTTAATTTACTACTTTATCACGCCACCTGTATTATCAAAGCAACCCCTGTCCGATGTGTTGAAGAGTTCTGACAACATTTATTTTCCAGCCACGTTCCCAAATGACTCACTGCATGAATGTGGAAGTTAGACGTTACAAATCTTTGAATCAGGTGAGGGGTCTTAGCCGAGGAGGTGGCTGAACTGTGGCTATTTTAAGGGGTCAGCCCTCCAGCATAATGTGTCATTTGTTTCCTCTGGCACTGGAGGCCTCTCACAGAGGGGGAAAGGGATTTCATTTTCAGCACTGTAAATTCTGCGGCTTACGCTTTATACAATAAACAGTCTCTGTCTATAGTAAATATGCAACCTGACTCCTTAAACTCTGGTGATCTAGTTTTTTCCATGCCAAGGGCTCCTAAGGGAAGGACAGAAAGAAAAGAACTGATGAACTTTGCTTGGACCTCCTACATCGCAAATTGTTTGTATTCTGTTAAAACATATCTAGAAGAGCTTTGATCTAAATAACTGATCTAAATGCAAGTCTCAGAAATTTAATGTTGCATAATCTAAACTTTATCACTGGTATTTGATACAAAATAATTAATAATCCTTTAACTTTTTCCACATTTTGTCACATTAAAGCCTTAAACTGTGGTGTATCTTCTTAGAAGAAGGAAGCAAGAGCAGCATAAGGTAGAGTAGAATCATTTTACTTTTTGAAAGCAGGGCAGCTCATAAAACAATCTTCTTACATCTTACAGAGAATTGTTCAATCCATCTACAAAAAATGGTAAAAGTTTGTGAAAACAGCTAACCAAAAAAGTATTTAAACTGACAAGCTGGACAAAAAAAAAATCCATCTACAAAAAATGGTAAAAGTTTGTGAAAACAGCTAACCAAAAAAGTATTTAAACTGACAAGCTGGACAAGAAGAAGCAGCCAAGGAGTCATCTGGGAGAGTGTGTTTACAGGACAACTATTAGTTGTGCATTCCACAAAGCTAGCCTTTACACAAGAGTGGCAAGAAGAAATCCATTGTTTAATGAAATACGTATGATTTCTACCAGACATGTAGAGGACAGAGAACAGACATTGAAATAAGTCATCGATTTAGATCAAAAAACTTTTTTCAATAGCGTTTTGTCCTGTGTAACTTGATGTGTTCTTTTCATTGTCTTTGTTTGATTTTATGAGTGTTTTAATCAGAGCATTTTTATTGTTGCTTTAGATCTTGATTTTCATTTTCTGCTTTGTCTTATTTTTGTGCAGCACTTTAGGCAAGCTTCTGTGTTTCAAATGTGCTTTTATAAATAAAGTGGATTTGGAAACTATCAGTACAGCATCATGCTGTGGGCATGTTTTCCTTCAGCAAGATCAGAGTTCATGGAAAAATTAACAAAATACAAAGTTTCGAGATGGGAGAGAAGCACATTTTTAAGCATGGTATTACTAAACACACAGCTAGAGTGCTGATGGGACGGTTTACATGAAAGCGTGCGTCATTACACTTGTCACTTGGGAATCTTTTGCAAGACTTGAACATTCATTTTCACAGATATTCTCTATCCAGTTTTGTAATGCAGAAAACGTTTTATTAAAAATGAGCAAAGACGTTAAAGTCACAATCTAAATAAAATTTATCTTTAATTTCAGCTTTTTGTAACAATAGCCAAGTAAAAAAAAAATTATTTCCTATAACTTCATAATTATGTCCATTTTAATTAACTGTTCCATATTTTTTTTTTAGTAAAACACTCTTAAGTATTTGCTTGTGGACAAAATATTTTCAGAAAAATTTTAGGGGCGTCATTACTTTATAAGAAACTTATAAAGTATTTTTTCTGAAATAATAATAATAATAATAATAATAATAATAATAATAATAATAATAATAATAATAATAATAATAAAAAGTTGAATAGTTTCGCATGCATTCTCGGTCTAATGTTTGTTTAGGCACAAGATAAGAAGTGTGACCCCCTTCCTCCTCCTGCCATGGCAACTTTAAGGAGCCAGAATTGGAGGCGTAGGTGGGGGGTGACATAGGAGGAGCTAAAGTCTAAAGTCCAGGTGGTCCAAAATGCGTAAAAACGCAGCGTAAAAAAGAGGCAAAAATACTCACGAAACACACCACCTCGCCGCAGCTTCCTGTTGTTGAGCTGATTTCAGAGGAGAGAGGAGGAAAAGTACAGCTTTTGGATTTGCAGCGGGAGGAAGACCCGAAACTATTGGACGCGTTGCGGTGGTGCTGCGCTGCGACAAAAAACAGAAAAAAACGGGCCCTAAACGGAGCGGGGTAAACTTTTTCTCTGTTGCGCCGAATTCGACGGTTGCCTTACCTGGACATTTTTAGGCTACTCTTGTCAATAACAGGTGGAAATATGTTCAAGAAAACCAAGAGTAAAGTACTGGTGGATTATGCGTCAGAGGAAGACGACATGTCCTGGCATTATCATCACTCCTACAAGGTAATGAAACAGACGGAGAGGAAGCAGCGGTCTGAACAACAGTCTCATTAACGCAACTGATTCCTTTAAAGTAGTTCAACCAATTATATTAATGGGGTTTTTTTTTTGCTGTTGTTTCCATTTAAATATGTTTTCATCTTTAGATTTAAGAACATGTTCTGAATCTGAAGATCGTTTTGTTTTTAACTCGGTGAAAAGTGAACGCGCAGAGCAGTCATGGGCAGGAAGCAAGAGGAGCTGAACAAGTGCTTTTAGCCATGTCAGGTCAGCTGAAGGTAGACTTTTCACGAGTTGAACCCCAGTCATTTTCAAGGCATTTTAATCGGATGAACTGCAGGTGCTTCAGTAAAAATGGAAAAAAAATAAAAAAATAAACAAGCATAAATTTTTTAGTGTATTCAATTAATTATTGTAAAAAATATATTTTTATAGGATACCATGTTTACATATTTGGATTTAAACTATTACACTCAAACTGACCTGAGTTTTAAAAGTCATGCTTTTTGACAAGTTGATAGTTTTAGTTGTACTAGTTAGAATATATCAAGATTCTAAAAGGCATAACGATTCCAAACCATAACAACTTTCCATCATATGCTCCTATGGAAGTCCTTTAAATGTGATGGTAATGTGGTAAATTTGATATGAAGTAAGTTTCTCAGGCTGTGTGGAGCATTCATTAAGATCAGCCTTTCCCCCACCTGTTTCTGCGCAGTAGAGAGAAGTGTCACTTCTTCCTTGGTGGCAGAAAATACAACTTCAGCTTTTCATTGATGTTTATGCTTCAAAGGAGCATAAGCCAACACTTTCATTAGCGTAACACTGTCTTAAAAGTAGAGTTTGCAAGCTGCCAGCGGGATGTGCTGGTTGTGATGTCATATTGCTAGTGGAGAAAGTAAAATATCTCCAAAGAGGGTAAAGGGATGGATCATAAAATGCCATAAACACAGCTGAGAGGCCTGTTTGCTTTTAACTCAGTGTTGCTGATGACATCAGAAAGCGTTTTTCTTTTTTGCCTCTAGTGACTTTTTTATTAAAATTTTTTTTTGGAAGCATCTAAAAACAAGACAAAGTTGCTAAGTTGTCAATGCTGGCTGATATTTGCTGGGTTTGATATTAACCTTCAATTGGCTGGTTAACATACAAACTGTCTTAATAAGAATGAGACAGCTTCTCATTCTTGCTCCCGGCTTAATGAGATTAATATTCTTATTCATTCTTGTAGCTCCATAAAGCCTGAGAAAACTCTTGAGTGGTCACTCTTTCCCCTGCCTCTTGTTTTAACGGCTTTAAGCTGCAGGATTGGCATGATGGAAGTTTTGAAACCCCTTTCCAGACTTTACCTTTTCACCTTTAATACAGTGTTTACCCAACAGCATAAGCTAGGATTTGGATTGAAGATATAACTCGGCCGTTTATGTTGCTTTTTGTTGGCAGGTTGGATATTTCAAGCCTGTTTTTCTTGTTGTGTCTATGTGATGTGATCATGTCCATGTATCCCAGATGAGCCACAGCCACGTGTTTCTGAGGTCCAAAAATCAGCACTAATCAGCAGCTGGGCTCTGTCTTTTTCTTTTTTAAGGAGGTGATTACGAAGCACATACACAAAATACTCCACACCTAAAAAGGAGGACAGGCCTCCGACAGTCCTGGCACATAAGAAAAAGAAAGATGACATGTTTATTTTGTGGGAGTCTTGTGTATATAATATAAATGTATTTTTTTCTGGTGGAATTTGAAATTGACTTGAACAAAAATGTGATATTCTTAGGCGCACACTTCTAGCTAGCATTCCAGTTAAAGAAAGGAGGTCGCAGGTCATTTTCCAGTTTGCTATCACTCGATAGATTAATCTCTGAAACTCATATGGGACTTTTTTCTTGGATTAGTTTGCGTCATAACATTCAAAATAATGTGAATGTTTATCTAATCAACTTTGTGATATAGAAATTGGCATAAATAATGCAATAAGTCAAGGGGTTTTTTTTTGGAAGATTTTTAAGTAATCTGAGAAAAAACAGAGTAATATCAAAGTGTTAACAGTTTCAAAAGTGTAAATCTGACGTTTGTTATGTTAATAATCTTTCATCGTCCATTTTTCCTCAATCTTTCCTTCATGGATGGAGACAAGTATTTATCATATGGCATAATAAATACTTCAGCTCTTTTTGTGCTAATGTCAACATTTAAGTCCCTTGACTGAACTTTATCGAACTTCCATCCTGGGAACGAACACATGCGCCCCTCACTTGTGACGTCCGTCCCCGAGTTCAGTTTGTCCTGTGATCATTAGAGTTGCTTGCCTGTCAGCAGCAGCTCTGAGATCAGAGTTAGCGTCAACGCTGACTATGATGTCCTGGGAAAGTCATCAGGGAGGTCTCCTCGAGTCACCATGGCAGTAAAGTATGTCCAAGGGGTCAAGAGGTTGGATCGTAAAATGTCATAAACACAGCGGAGCGGCGAGCACCAACCCTGTCAGGGATACAGGATGAGGACAGGATGGAAGTTATGATAACACAGTCTGGAAACGCAGTGTTTTTCCTTCCACTTATTCAAATGAGGAAGCTGTGTGCAGAAATGCAAGAATCAAAAGAAGTTTTGAATGTTTATTTTTTTCTGTTCTATAAATTGTTGAAATGGATCACAGCTCAAAGATGTTTGGGTTAAATAACAAAATTCACAATAAGAAGTTAATTATAAAAGGATTCTATATTTTGATAATTTAGTAAATAATCATTACTGCAACAAAAATATTCTAACATTTTAATGAAATAAAGCTGGTTTAGGGGTTGGGGATGTAAGGCATGCAAAAAGATGGATATGCATATTAATGTTCAAAAACAAGAAAGTTAGATGTTTTAATATTTTTTTTAGAATGTAATTGGCACTGTAGAACAGAAAAGTGTGACAACAACATGTTGGATTTTTCAAAATATTTCTATCTACATCATGTAAGATGACAAAACTTTATCTCAGTGTATTGATACGATCAAAAACCAACTGTCCAAAACTGGCATGAAGGTCAGATGTGGTATAAAAGTAACCCAAAACCTTTTTTTATTTTTTTAAGTTGCAGATTCTGGAAACCTTGCAGCCATCAAGTCTGACTTCATTAATCAGTTAGTAGAGGTTTCTGATTTTGTTTGCATACTTTTCTCTTTGTCTTAAACTAACAGAAGTATAAATTTATTTATGGTAGTAGTGGTCACCTTTCTTATGTAGTTTATTAATAATCTCTTAGGGTTTATTGTTAAAACAGTCTCAGGTTTTAATTTTGGAACAGATGGCTTGTTTGTCTTAGATCAAAACTGAACATTGGAAGCAGACAGGTTCAGACAATGTGTAAAGGGATGAAACACCCTAAGATGAAGAATAAGAAGGAAGATAAAAGGTAAAGTGAGGATAAAACACAGACTCTAAAGACACTATCATTCTCCTCCTGCCTCCATCCCGTTCTAGCACAACCTCTGCCTGTTTTTCTCCTTCATCACTCACTCTCTATTGAAGTTCAGCTGTAAACCTGAAGAAGGGAATATTTGCCTTTAGCTTAAAGCACAGCGCACCTGAATACTGAGTGAACTCCGCTGTGATTCTATCACAGATCACGAAAGCTTACCTTGGAACTGAACTAAACACAAGACAACCTCTCATCTGAAGCATTAGGCTTTAAAGGAGGAAAACAGAAGATTAAATAAAGTTAATCTTTTGATGAAGGGAAGAGGGTTAAGCTAAATGAGGATTTGTCTCATCTTCTAAATTCAAGTTAATCTTTTTAAAATATATTTTGGTGTTGAGGGAAATAAATGGAGGAATCTGTAACTTTGTTTGCTTACACAATCATACATACTAACAACAATATTAAAATAGCAATTTAATGTGAGAACCGGGAACCAAAATGGTATGCAAAAAGCAAATGTATGTACACCAACATATTTCTTTAGGAAACAAATATAGTAAGTTATGCAAAATACTTTTGAACTTATTAGTAATTTGCTTGGTACTGTGGTACTATAGAGGATGCCAAACCATGACAGTAAAGAAAGATGTAGCTTTTGATAGATGTTTATTATATCTGGTTGGTTTGAACAAAGGCACAGGCTGTGGGTTTTTCCTCAGAAAAACAAATAATGTTATCTAAGTTGACTTTTTCTGGTCAGTCTTGGTGTAGCTGAGTGTTGACCTGATTAGATTCATTCAATAAAAAGGCCTGAGTCATACATACACAAAGCTCATTGTTTGGGTGAGTAAGCCACTTGTAGCTATGTAGACTTCTTCCGCCTAGGTGTATTGAACCTGTAACCAGGTTCCTAAACAGTGGTGTGTTTCCAAAATGTTGAACTAGTCAACACTGTGGTACATTGTGATGGTGAAACTCTTTTTGAGCCCAGAATGTGAAGCATTTAAGAACTGTGAGTAAATACTATTCTTTTTTGTGTGTGTTGATTGTACAGGTGTGTCTTTGTGGACTTTTGAAACATGAAAGTAAAACATAAAGATAAAACGAATGTTCATTTTTCCTTTATAAACAATAAACAAACTTCTATTGATTCTTGTTAGGGATATTTAACATACTACTCCCACCAAAACCCCTCCTTCTCCCTCATCTTAAAGTTGCTAATGTCTTTAGGCTTTAACCATAATCTGTAATCAGTGTGTGTGTTTTCTTTGATCAGCTTCTGTGGCACACACTCAAAAGACCTTGTTCAGACTTGTCCAGCCATCGTTATTCCTCCTCCTCTGCCTCTGAGTTCTTAGATGTTAGATGATTTTGGGGTTTAGACTCCTTTTGAAGAAGTTCTGGCTTTGTTTTAGGAATCTCAATACTTGACTGCACGTCTGATGATTTTGGACTGCCTGCCTTTTATCATTTACTGTCTTTTAATGCCTTGGGTGAGATTCTAAACCAGATTTGTCTTTAAGCACAGTTAATATCAATGTAAATGTTTTTTTGTTTTATTTATTTTTTTATATGTACATCTTATTAGCATTGTTCATTGGGGAATTACTGGAAAAAATTAACAATAACTGGTGGAGTTGCAGAGATTTAGACTAATTGTAGTGAAAATAGTGTCTAAAGGGCTAGAGCCAATGTAAAATGTCAATAAAACAAAACAATTTGTAAAATGTAAACAGTTTTAGTTATTTAAACAGAAAAATGGAACATCACTGGCCAGATTTAGGAAATAATTTTCTCATTAGGGTTGTGAGTCAAACACCTTTCTACTGCCTGATTGTCTTTTTGTTTTTAGAACTGCCTTAAGTTTTTGTAGCATAAGTTCAACAAGGAACATTCATCAGGGATTAGGTCCATATTGACATTTATCTTGTGTCCCAAAGGTGCTCAGTTGGATTGAGAGCTGGTGACTCTGAAACCAGTTGGAGGACAATGAACTCATTGTCATGTGCAGGAAGCAAGTTTAAGATGATTTGAATTTTGTGATATGTTGCTTAATGAACCAACGGAACAAAAGTGTGGCAATAAAATATGTCCATACCATTACACCACCAGCAGCAGCCTCAACCATTAACACCATGCCACAGTGCCTCATACTTGATGCAGTTCGTTTCTTCAGCACTTTACTTTGCATTGATTTGTAGGTTTTCATCATGAGCTGTTTTAACAGACAAGACATTGGAACTTTTAACAAATATTTTAAATGAACAATCAAATGAAAACACTATAGAAATTTAAAGATCAGGCTAAATGGGAAAATCAGTCTGAGTTATCAAACACAATTGAACCAAAATACTCCTCAAATCCAACAATGCAGCATACATGCCCAAGGTGAAGGTTTGTTTTCTTTGTCCTTTGTTTAAATCTGCCCTCAGAGCTCGGTGGTTTCCTCGTATCCTCCCCACTCCTCCAGCCATGCCTCCAGCTAGCCCTCTGAAAACTGTGTTTATCTTCAAACAGTTGCCTTCCCTTTCACAGAAAAATGTGCACACACTCCTAAAACAAACACACACGCCATCGTGGCAGCACAAAGTAAATGGCATAAGCTGGTTTGTTGGGTGTCTGTTGGTGTTTTGTCTGACTGTGTTTGTCTGTCTGTGTGTGTTGCAGGACAAAGACCTGGGAGAGGAAGAGGAGGAGGATGCTGGCACTGCGTTAGCCAAGGTACATGGCAACATCGCAGCTGCTTGCGCATTGCAACGATGAAAACACACTATCAGCTTCCGAACATGCATGCAGTTCAAACTGTTTTAGCTTTGACAGATGGTCCTCGAAGATATGGACGAAACATTCGGTTTCTTATCTCTTCACAAACATCCCTGCAGCATCACCAGCAGACAATCTTACGTTGCCAAAAGGGTCCAAATTTTAAAATCATCAGGGCTGGTAAATTCATAATGTCCAAACTGGGTCAGACAATCTCTTCTGATCACACTCTGTCCCACAGAGTTAAGGCTGCAGGGTGAGAGAACTGCTGAGGCCGCAGTGTTTATCTGTAAAGAAACCAGCTATCGTCCCTATCTTTGCATATTGTGCTGTTGTTCTTTACCTCTGGCAAACATGTTGTCATAGGTGATGTCATTTATGTTATTTACTGGATGCCTTTTAACATTGCTGCTGTTTTTAATCACCTTATCAGTGTAGTTGACTGTATACAGTGTTCTCATATTAGTACTGATTTAGGGTACTAAAGTTATCAATGTCCATATTGCTGTATGATTACAAGCTGGTGATATCAACAGTTCTTACACACAGTTGAAAACAGATTTTTACACACTGATATCCAGCTTTAGGTCTGTTAGGATCACTAAAATTATTTCTGTTTGCTAAATGCCAGGCATAATCTGACTTTCTTTAGGTGATTTTTTTTCTTCTTTAAATTCAAAAGTTTCCACATATATTCAGAAACTATAAATTGGTTCAAATAATTTCAAGGTTCTACAATAGCTTGCTGGCGCTTTGGTCCATTCCTGCTGACTCTACTAGTGGTAGCTTTTCAGAGCTGCTGCAATGTTGCTGATGATGCTCTCTATTTTGTGAAGTGAATGGCCAGACATTTCTATTTTATTTTCATGAGATCCCCAGAAAATAAGTAATTTTTCTCTGAGTTTTTTCCGCACTGGGATAGGCCTCTTTTGATGCTTTTTAAATAATGGCTTCTTCATCTCATGTCGTTTCATCTCATGTCCATATAAAACTGGAAATAATAACTCTTTCTCACCACCTTCTTGGTCTTTAGCGCACAGAGTGGAAGAAAAAAATTCTCTCTGAACATTTATAATGAAGCATTGACCAGTTTGTTTTGCAGTAACAGAACAACACAAGACAGGGAAAAAAAGAAAGGACATATCTTAGGAAGCAAAGTAGCACACAAGGAGCTAAGAAGGAAGTAAAAAGGAAAGAGAGACGGAAGGAAAGGCAACTTATAGACAACTGGATAATTTATAAAATCTGTAGAAGTTATTGTGGTCCATACTGTTCTTTTCATTTTCTAAACATATCCAGACTGGGAAAATACTGAGCTTGAGATTCCAGACTTTTCCAGCTACATAAGAACCCTGATTTCATCCTCGTGCCTTTTAAATGTTTTATTTCTGATGCGTTTTGACAACACGCTGGCCTCTCTCTGAGCAGGTGATTGTCTCTCATCGTCTAGTTCATGAGAGATGTGTATCATCTCATATTCTGTGCTGACAGCGAGTCCTCATCTAGAGGTGTGGTTGTCTGCATGTGTGAAGATTGACTGCAAGTCAAACACAGGGTGCCGTGTTGTCTCTGAACTCTGGCCTGCTGCAGCATTTTACCTCCAGCTCCCAAGTGCAGCCCTCGTTGGAAGCACATATTTGATGATGTGTCCTGTTGGTGGAGGGGGTAGTTGGCCGGAGAAGGGAAGGAAATGCAGCATTCTTTTGAGGAGCTGTGTTTTTTTGGACTGGAACAATTGCTGCGGAGGAAAAACAACGCTGAAAATAGACACCGGCTGTTTGGTTGGTGTGAATGGCTATCACTCTTAAATGCTTAGTTGTTTTATGCTCACACTAGGACAGAGAAAGTGGTCATGAAGTCCTGGAAGAGGTTGCAGGTTGGAAGGACTTTAATTCCTCAGTGCTTACAAGATAATTATTTGTTCTTTTGTCCAAAAAGGGTTTCATAATAGTGACTTCTTTTTTTTTTACTGATGAAAAATCTACACAGTGGCAACATTTGTGTAAACGATTGATGTCTTGCAAATATTTATACATATTGAAGTTTTTCACATATTGTCACGTCACAACCACAAACTTTTTGGATATTGAAGTATTCTTTTTTAATTTAAGAAATGGATGTTTTCATTTTTTTGTGCATTTGAATTTACGGGAGCTGAGTGGTGTACAGCTGAGGTCTTATCGATGTCTCTACTCACGTTGTTCTTCCAGAGAGTTAAGTTTTTGCCTTTTTGCAACAGAGCTTCAGATCAGTCATCCTGGATGGAGAGCATTAATCAACATCAGTTGTCTTTCAAGTCTGGCAACAGATTGTCAGACTTTAACACCCAAAAAGGCTTTTATCTAAGCCATTCCACTGTTGCTCTGGGCATATGTTTGTAATCTGCTATAACGTGAACCTTAAGTCATTTCAAGTCATGCAGTATACCTGCCACAATACTACGGTTTGCTGGACCATATATTGTCCCAGATATTGTTGTGATAAATTATAAAATTGTTGTTTTGAAACCATTTCTAAGTAATATATTGGTAATGGCATAATAATACAAGTGTACCCTCTCAAAGAATAATAAACCTTAATTTTGTACAGAACACTCCACTCTGGAATTGGAAGACATTTTACATATCCAAAATGAATCATAACCACCTAAAATGAGAAATAAAAAGGAACTAAAAACCGCAAACAACTGAAACCATAAACAAAATGGATTATTATGTCTCTGTAAACAAAATTGCCCTTATTAATCACTAGAATGTAAATTATCAAGCTCATTTTAATTCATCCTGCGATTAGTTGATTAATTGCTTTTTGTGACAGGTTTAGCTCCATTCACATAAATTTTAACAAAATACATTAGTTTATGGTTGTAACTTAATAAAATATGAAAATGAAGAATATTTTAGCAAGGCTCAATAGTTGCAGCATTTTTAATGGTGTTTCCTCTGCATTTTTAGTGCATTAAATCCACAGTGTCAGTCATCGTGTATTCTAAAATGTCACGTTTTAATTGATGGCTGAAGAAAATTTCTTCGTACTAATTACAAGTACGAAGAACTAATTACGCATTAGTAGTTCATGTGTAATTATGTATGCTAATCTGTGATGGTTATTGTTTTCAAATTCAGCGTTTGTAGATATGCTATGGAGAAAATATTTCGATTGATAAGACATCAGTTCTGAAATTTTGTTTCACTTAGTCCCAAAATCCAAATGCTGATTTGCATCACCAAACATAAATACATCTATAGTTGTTTGAGTCATATCTTAAAAAAATAAAATTGAGTATTTTAAAAATGTGTAACGCCTCCCTCAGCTTTCATGTCGCAAATCTGGTAAATAAAAGCTGGATTGTTTGTGGAGCTGCAGGTAATTCTCCCCTTCGCCCACAACAAGTCAAGGAGCTCCTTTCGGCCGGCGAGATGGGCAGAGAATAGTTTAGCCACTGTATGTGCAAGCATGCGAGTGAAATTCAGCTGCACACACATTCACGTCCAATAAGAAGGACCCCCTGTGGTTTTGGCATATCTGGTTCTTTTGCTTCAGAGCTCAAACTGCTGAAGAGAAGCTTTATTTTACTGAAGAAACAAGCTGGTGCGAAACAATAGAGGCAGGACAGAAACCTGGTCCTGAAGGAGCTTAGACTGAGAGGTTAAATATTTATTTCAGGATATGTTAATCATGCAAGTGAGATAATTGTACTTGTTTCTTCATTCATCAACAAGAAGAACATGAGCAGAATCATCTGTTCTCAGACGTGCTGAGCAAATGTTAAACATACGGGGCCTGTTTACTGGCGGACGTTTGTTTAATCTTAGCTGCAGCATTCTGAAGCCTTATCCGGTGACAGAGCTGATTGAAGGTGTCCCTGTATAGTTTGAGGAAAGAATGCGTTCTTGGACAAACAAGCCACTTGCTTGTTGTAGCAGCTGAGGCAACTTCCTGTCCAGAACATGAACGGATCTACATTGTGCACCTTGTTTAGAGTTTTAACCTGACCTCAGAATAAAGAAACAACAGGAGCGGTTTAAAGAGGTTAAACCCATTAATCAAATATTCCTTTCTGCATTGAGGGAGCAGGCTGGCCCGGATGTGAGGAGGAGGAGTAGAGGGCGAGACCTTGACAGCTGAGATTAGGAGTTCTCCGTTGGCGAGAAAGGAAGTCAAAACTTTGCTTCATCTTTGCTGATAAGGAATGTATGAAACGCAGGAAGGAATTCTGATGCAAAGTAGATCAGGAGTTTTCTTCCACTGGAACGCACTCAAAAAGCTTCACCAAGTATTTTCCAAAATATGAGCAACTGTCAAGCTGAACGAATGGTTCTTCCTTGCATTCCTATCATGTTTTAACTGTGACATCTTTCTGCAGGGAGGGTAAATCAAGCAAAATAAGGCAATAGCGACAACTAACATTTAACACATGGGGTTGTAAATGTTTTTTTTTAGCTGTGATGTTTAAAATCAAATCTCCTTTTTTATCATTGTTGTTTTTTTTGTCAGGAAGCAAAGGTGAAAAAGATGATGTCAAAGAAGGAGAGGAAGGAGAAAAAGATGCTGTCCTCTAAGGATGATGAGCACTTGTTGCTGTCCGGGGTGAAGGTGGCAGAGCGCAAAGTGTGAGTTTACACTTGAAATTTCTTAATTATGACAAACTGAATAAACTTCAATAACACTTTCATGGCAGATCTTTTATTTGTACTTTTTCTTTTTTGTAATTTTTAACAAATTGTTTTACAGCATTCTTAAAGGTCTTCTACAGTTAGTTTGGATTTTAGCACCCCTTTTTCTTCAACCAACCATGACAGAATAAACTGCTGTTTTAAAAATTTTGGAAGGAGGGCAGAAAGATATATATATATATATATATATATATATATATATATATAGATAAGCACTGTTGCCTTGCAGCAAGAAGGTTCTGGGTTCGATTCCCGGCCCAAGGTCTTTCTGCACGGAGTTTGCATGTTCTCCCTGTGCATGCGTGGGTTTTCTCCAGGTACTCCGGCTTCCGCCCACAGTCCAAAAACATGACTGTCAGGTTAATTGCTCTTTCTAAATTGTCCCTAGGTGTGAGTGTGTGTGTGCAAGGTTGTTTATCAAAACAGACTGCTTTTTTTATTGCCTAACTATCCTGTTTTAAAGAGGATCTTTGTGAAATGGCATGTTCTGTTCTGGTTTGTCCATTTAGTTAAGGATTATTGCTTATGTCTAAAAAAGAAAAACGTCAGCAGTTCAGAGTGAAGCAGCTTAAACAAAAAGAAAGTCAAGCACTGGATTGAAAATGAGCTAAAAAATCAGCCAAAGTCAAATTTCAAGCATCAACAACTATTAATGAAAACTATTTAAAATACTATTAGAAAATCTAGCTCATAACCTTTTCTACATGTTATAAATTATGGCAAAAACTATGGATTAATAGCAATAATTATGATGTTCCCTAAAAAATATATTTATGTCATCTATAGCACGGGATCTTGGCAGGCGAGATCTTGGCATGGGATCTTGCCTGCCAAAAAACTGGAGAAGAGCAAAAGCTTGCTTATTAAATTATACATGCAAAAACAACTCGGAATTTCTTGCGTTCTTATTCATTTACAAAAACGCAGAAGCTCATTTACAGAAATGAGTTTCTGTGCATGAAAAAATTTATTCAGGATATTGTCAGTATATCAGTAAACCAGTTATTACTGCTCAAGTGTAAGGAGCAAAAGCATTTACAGTTTCAACTTGAAAAATCTGTCACACCCTTGGATGTGTTTACATGTAAGCCTTTACAAGACGTTATCTTTCAGACCTGCTGAGGAAGTGGAACATGTGTGAGCAGGAAAACCTTTATTAATGACCTTGTTTTGACAAACATAAGGGAATTTCTCCATAATGGCCCAGTGTGTGGGGAACACTCCGGTCTCTAGTGTTGAAATCTCTGATAAACACCAGTTCCTCGAGTCAGTCGGTTCTATTTATGGTGACAATGCAGGCGGTCCACAAAGTTCCCTCTAACTTCACATTTTGACCTCTCTTTCCCTTTCTCTGTTTCTTCAAAGGTCCAACAAAAAGCTCAAGGAAGGTGAGAAGGAGAAGAAGGACAAGCCTGAAAAGGGGCACTGTTTCTGGGACAGTGTTACGATGACAATGAGGCAAATCTCGCCTGCCAAAAAACTGGAGAAGATGGAGGGCTGGGAGCCTCCACGGTTGGCGATTGTTTCTGAGATTGTGCCTGACGAAGCCCTCATTGAGAATGGTCAGAACAGGGAGTCGGCATTGTCCCTTCCTCCCGACTCCTTAAGCGTTCCCTTGGAAATTTCTTCGTGGGGTGGCCAGGGGTTTGAGGAGGACTCCTCTCGCTATGCCAACCTGACGGACTCCAATGACCCAGCAGCTGCAGTGAGGTGGACGTCCCGTGCCAAGGTCAAGCTGGCTGGCATCAGCAGAATGAGCAGAGGGATTGCATCAGAGAGCCCATGGGCAGGATTTAAACAGTAGCATTGTTTTGTTCAGTAGACAATCTGTACCAGATTTCTGACTCTTTCTAGTCTAAATCCAGAAGGAAAACATAATGCTAGAGACTGTCACACAAGAAAATTAAAGAGGCAGTGCCTTAAATTGCTCTACCAGAAGTGGCCAGTAGATGCCAGGATTTCTTATTCTCCTACTTGTGTCTATTGAGAGCATTAAAGGGCATACAGTGGACCCCCCGCCCCTCTCCCGGGTGTTTTCTGCCGGCGAATACTCAAAAATGCTTATAACTGCCTTTTTTAACAGTTCAAACGCAAAGTATACCTTAATATGCATTATTGTGCACAGTGGAAACCATCCTAGCACTACTACAGAGGCCAACATCTACAGTTTTCAGCAAATACTGAACCACAAATGGTTGGGGGTCCACTGTATGTTATAATTTTTCTTTTTTGATTTTGTTTGCGTCTGTATGTGATGAAAGTTATTTCCATGTCTGAAATCAGAAGCAAGTAATTAAAAGCAGCAAAAATAAAGAAACCGAGCAGAAGGCGTCTAAGAATGCACGTACATCTGGGGGGGGTCATCATCCAGATGTTGGACTGCTTGTCTGTTGTAGAAAAGTATAGCTTCAAAAGTTGTTTGTATCAGAAAATGCTTTAAAAAACCCCCAATAGAAATCCAAACTGTGATTTATTTGTGGTTCAAGCTTTCAATATTTGTAGGTTTTCTGTTTCTTTAATGTGGTATTGTCCTTTAACTTTTCCCCAAAATGGTAAGTTAATTTCACTACAAGACATTTTAGTAATTAATTGCTTTATTCATTCATTTTGAGCAATGTGGTGTTGGTTCTGCAAGAGGGACATGATGGTTACAGCACAAAACAAAAAAAAACAACTCCCAACTAGGGCTCCAGCTTAGCTAGCAATCTGCTGTTAATGGCATCATATTGCCAGGAAGCTATTCTTATCCTTAAATATTACATGTAAGGTTTTTAGGTTTGAAGGAAATGACTTTTTTTTTTAAAGGACTTTTGTTTGTGAATCACTATCAAATGCTAAATCTGTTGAAATGAAAGCCTTAATCTACTGTAAAATTTCCGTTTTCATTTGTGGAATGCGCAATTTTTGCCAACAGGCGAGAAGATAATTTCTCGCTCCAACGAGACAATCAAATATCATCCAAGCTTGTTGTACTACTCAGAGTTTATGTAGTGTAGCTAGTTTTTACATCCTTTCTTTACAAATGCGGCACCCTGAAACTGTCTGAAGCCTTAATTTAAAAGCTCAGAAATGGGTTTCGCAATCATAAAAAAAACATATTTTGAAACAACAGTGTGTGTGTGTGTGTCTTTGAAGTTAAGCAAATCAATAACCATGTCAAAGGTGGTTGGATATGTTTTCTCATCTCAAGTTCTGGAGCTGTATTAGAGGTAGAGGTCACACTACTAGTGATTACGCAATGTTCCCTCGCAGTATGGATAAAGTTGTTCACCCTTCTTTCCTTCTTGTGTCATTCCTTTATTTCTTCATCATATACTCTTTCTTCCCTCTTTTGCTCATATTCCTTTCTTACCCATCTCTCACTTCTATCCTTCATTCATCTGGCACACTTATGACCTGTTATTCCTTTTGTCTCTATTCTTTCCTTCATAGGGTCCTTTGTTCTTTACTGAAGGTTTTGCTTCTTTAGGCTTTCTACATGTATTCAGATTATAATTGTGGAAGTTGGTGCTTTGTTAAAAATGATCATAGAACATCCTTTCAGTCCTTAATAAAAAGAACAACAGTTAAGTCTTGCAAATTTGGTAAATCTCCACACCTGATCCCACAATTGAGTAAAGAATAGTGCCATATTTTACTTGAATCTTTGGGAAAATATACAAAGCTCAGCTAAGTTAAAATGCAAACTAACATTAATTCGACTTTACTCCTTGCCTACATAGAATATAAATATACACTTGCTTTGAATTTCAACACAATGTACTGACTTCAAGGACAAATGTGGGAGAAAACAAAGTTCAGAAGGATTCATTTCATTCATATAATGTTTCATTCTTCTCTTAAGATGTTTAAACAACTTATTTGCTTCAAATTTAGGCATAATACACAGCATTCCCTGTGATGCTTACAGTATATATTCAATAAAAGTGCTGGATCATGTTTCTTAAAGAAGGAGAGTTGGTCTGACATGCATCCTGATACAACTTTTTTTGTTGTGTGAACATCAAGTTTACCAAGTTGACCATCCTTTGCAGAAAAATCTTAACTTGTTTTAGCTTTCCACATGTAAAAAAAAAAAAGCCTATTAACCTTCCATTGCTAGTCCATGCCATGTACACTTTTGTCAAAATCAATTAGATTAACCTGAACTATAAAACCTCAGTACACCTGCATCAAACCACACCAACAGAAGGAAAAATAGAAAAACAAGCAGTTTTTAGAAATAACTTTAATTCATATCTAGTTGCCACACTGTAAAAATCACAACAGTACCTTCAACAGTATGGATTGGTAAAGGGAAGTTACAAAAGTTGGAAGAGAATTGCAAAAGTCTTTTCCCTCTTAAAACAGTCATTTATATTTTTCGGTTTGCCACAGATGCCTAACAGCAGTAGAAAACGTGCACACTCAACACAGCTTACATTGACTAACAAAGGACAGACGGTTTGTAAAAGGAGTCAAACATGACAAACGAGCTGTTATTGTACAAAAATGCCACTGGAAACAAACAGATCGGGATGCAATTACACCTCACTGAATAAATACCAGATGTTTTTTTTCTTTTAGCACTCTGTAAATCTTTACACATCCAATCAATTAATATTAAGCTACCAACATCAGGCTGAAACATGTTTTACACAAGAAATTCTGTCATTATATTTTTTTCCTTTTCTATATTTACATAATGTAATTCCCTCTATAGAGAGAAGCCTTTTTCTGTCTTCAAAACCAACATTTGTGCTGAAATATGAAATATATTTTAAGGTTTTGAACTAACAAACAAACAAACAAAAAAACACACACCTGTATCCTTTCTATGTTTGAAAATACTTGTGCGATGACATTTCTTTTTATTTTCATACAATTTAAGCCCTTTTTAATTTGGGTAAACAACAATGAGGTGTTTTAATAAAAACACACACTCATAGAGAGTAACGGACGTTGTGTCGGAGAACAACATGGAAGGTTTAAAATTTGAAGAGGTCGATAAAGTGCTGCGGAGAAATGGGCATCAGGCAGCTGTCCGGATCATTGGCGGTGCAAGGGTGGCCAAAGTCCTGAGGAACAGTCAACAAGGAGAATGTGAGAAGGATAGGTAACCAGGAAAGAAGGTAATCGCAATGCACACATTCACTAAAAATAGGTTTACTCAACTGTTATATAAAATTAATTAGTTTTTACAGAGGCATCAATAACATTTTTCATAATCATGAGGGTACACTTCATATTTTATTTTTATTTATTTAAAGGTTTTGTTGGCTCTAGTGGCCTTTATTTGAAAGTAGTTTGACAGGAAAGAGGGTTATGAGAGAGAGGGAAGACATCCGGCAAATGTCGGCAGGCCTGGAATCGAACTTGCGATCACCGGCACAAGGACTAAGGCCTCAATACATGGGTTGTGTTGTTCCCCTGCGCCACCACAACACCCCTACACTTCATATTTTTTACTGCATTCTAAAAGTGCAGTAAAAAACATCTAAATCTGTTGGATCTGGTGGGGAAATGATTCAAATAATGGCTAGCCTACATTACTGTATTAATTGTTGGATACAAAAACCTACAATTTACTGAAGAAAATGAAACAATCTTTAAAACAGAATTATATTCAGAAATTCTCTTGTTAGTTTTCGCTGCAGAAAAAAAGATAATTTTGTGAAAATATACAAAAGGTGTCAGTCTTTCCAGAAATAATAAATTTTTTTCATTTATATCTTAAAATATGATTTGATTTGAAGCTATTTGAATAGTATTCAGGAGTAAATTAAATAAATGCAGTGGTGGAGATAGAATTAGTTACCGTAAACCAAATTTGGACATTGGCATGCAGACGCAAACATTTATCTTGGTATTTATGTTAGATTACGAGGCAGGTGACAGCTTTTTTAAACTGAGATCTAACAAAAACAAGTTGGTAAAGTGAAAAGATAAGAACACAGCGAAAAGAACGTCACTGTTTACTAAACACTTCTGAAAAACAAGATGACATCAAGAGAAACCTGGAACATCACGCAAAAAAGCTGCACTCATGAAAACAAAGAAATCATGATATGATCGACGGAGAACAGAACAGGCAGAATAAAATGCATGATGGGACATGAAGTACCTTGAGGAACAAAGCCACATGCCGATCCTTAAGGAGTCGGGGAGGAGGGGAACCAGGTGA
Organism: Alfaro cultratus; assembly: GCA_903066825.1. Classification (NCBI taxonomy): domain Eukaryota; kingdom Metazoa; phylum Chordata; class Actinopteri; order Cyprinodontiformes; family Poeciliidae; genus Alfaro; species Alfaro cultratus. The sequence continues at coordinate 32,479 of CAEFZX010009715.1, read as the reverse complement.
AGAGGCAGGGAGGAAGGGTGGCAAGCAAGGGAAAGGATGCAGAGAAGGAAGAAGTTAAACCATACAGGGAGCAGCTGATGAGGAAAGGTACAACTGCTCCAAAGAAGGAAACGGTCCGACTCAGTGTTATTGTTCCTTCTAAGTACTGTTCTGTATGTTTCTGCAAATTCAAGAAATATTTCCCAAGTAATTTCACTCGAACTGCAGGAAAAACAAATCCATCAGTTCAGAGAGTACAAACAAGATATTTCAACACTTGAACTTGGGGGCATAGGGGTCAAAAATAATTGTTTGGAAATAAGATATTTCTACACGTGAGAGCACAAGTTCACAAAATCCATCACTCTAATGACTAACAAGGATTAGGATTATTAGCAGAGCTCACGTGTGCCGAAGTTTGTGATTCACTTCATCACACAAACATCAAAAACTAAATTTTTATGGATGGTTAAAAGCAACACCGAATTTCTTTCTTGTGCTTTTGAAAATAAAATATTTGAACTTTTGAACCCGAAGGTCAGCCTTTGGAGATTTCCAGGAAAAATAAACAATTGTACAGATTTTCACCTCGGTTTTATCTTGAGCAAATATAAGACCAGCTTTGGTAAAAAGCTGAGAAAAAAAAAAAGAAAAAAACTTGATTCACACACACTTAAAATCTGTATTTTAAACACCACAAACTTAGTTTATGCACAATTCCATCTGTGCAGTATAAACAAATTCAAAACAATCCTGTCCAATATACTGTCTAGCTTGAATTATTCTGATACATTATGTTTCAAGTAGTGTTTAAACTATTGTCAAAATGCATAAAACACAGAATAACCAACATGACAGCATGATTCTAATGTCTAGTTTTAAACCAGTCATATCATTTGTTTAGTATCTGTTTTAATTTTTGTCAACAAATATTAAAAATCCTGAAACAAAAGTAAAAAGAGAAAATGTACTTAAAATATAGTCTCTGAAATGATAATTTTTAAAATAAACAAAACATTTTGTTTTCATTTCATAAGATATAAGGAATGAGGAGTGACTTAATGATGCTTAAAACAAAGTTTGATTGGTCAAATTGATTGATTATGTGTGTTTTTAGTGATATAAGCAAACTATTATTTTATCTTTGCAGTAGAACAGGGACAAACATTACGTACATCTAAAATACTTTAAGATTTACGCATGTTTAAATAGACAAAATGAATGATGAATCATTTTTAAAGTTATTTTGAAGTATGTCACTATTGTACTTAACAAGAGCCAAAAACGCAACAAAATGTCTTTCTAAGATTTAAAATATTTTTATATTACGATAAAGCATGTTATGTAGTTTAAATTACTTGCTATCTGCAACATTCTGGTTTTAATTTAGCACCAACTCAGTGTTTTTTAAAAATCAAATCCCTGAGATAAGGCAGATACAGATGGGGTGCTTGCCTTATTTACCTTCCAGAAGAGGATGCTACAGTGTTTGCAGAAGTGCAACGTGTCGCCGTACTGCTCCTTCATGGGATAGTGCTTCTGCAGGGTGAAGTACATCAGCTTCCAGTCCACATTGTCACTCCTGGTTAGACCCAAATTCCTACAAAACTGTGTATGAGCAGTGGAAGCCCATAAGCAGAACAGGAAGCATGGAGCAAACATTTAATATCACAGGAGATCAATGTATAATTACAACTGGATCAACTCATAACTAACACCAATCTTTATGTGGTGCTTCTTTTTCAGAGCAAGTGTATTTCCCAGCTAAAAGAGTAAGCTTAATTTTGTCAGCACTGCCCTCTAGTGGCTAATATGCAAATTGCATGATTTATAAAACCATCACAGCAACTTTGCTCAAGCAATTAAACGTCAAATTTCAACTTCAAATTGGATGACATAAACATGTAACTTCCTCACCGGTTTGTCTGAGAAGTGAAACTGACAGAGTTTCTTCCAGAGCGTCCTGTTCTCACTGAGGCTGTGCAACGTAGGCGTGGCCTGACCCAGGTTGATGATGTCACAGGCGTCGGATAACTTGCAGAGGATTTTGTTCTGCATGTGCAGCGGCAGGTCGTTGAAAGACATTCCCGTGTACAATTGCTATGGAAACAATTAGCACAAAAACAGATTAAGACTTGAACTGAAAATCTACTTTGCACTATAAAATCAATCAACACAGTTATAAACGGATCTGTAGGCTAATGACTGCCCTGCCAAAACTTAGCTATAACTGAATATAAAATGTTTCTTTTCAGTTTTTACCTTTGGGATCTGCATATTGTTGAGCTCCTGTTGCCATTTAATAATGGTCTCCAGGCGACACAACCAGATGTTCACATTGCCCACGAGGACACATCTGCCAAAATGAATGGTCAGACTGTGGAGTGTGGAGCTCAGGTCCTGCAGAAGCTCCTTAACAAGGCGTGGATTATAGTTGTCCTCAAGGACTAAAGCCAAGGTTGAAAAACAAACAGACATCTATAAATCTAACCAAAAAATTTAATAAAATGATTCATTCAAAAGGTACAGTACTTATTGACCAACCTATTGCTGTACACTTCACACATACAACATTATATAAATTACCAACAGGACCAATAGCTTCCCAGTCTCAAAAACAAGAGCAGTTTGTCTGCTAAAATTGCTGATAATTTTGCTGCAGAAAAATTAAAAGGGAATAAAACACCCTGCTTAGGGGCCAACATCAGGGATGGCACACAAGGTAGATTTCATCGTGTTTCTCAGTGTGTCTTTCCTGATATTTTTGCTAATAATTTTTCTAACAAAATAAAATGTTTAAATTGTGTCTAAAAATAATGACTTTTGGGGAAGGGATGTAGGGAGATGACAAAAAAGTGTATATTTAGCCCTCAGTCATGAAGTCCCAATGCTGTTTATTTTTCATTTCTAAGAGAAACTTTGAAGATTTAATGTGTTCCTTTAGTAACAATTAACATTTATTTTAAAATGCTTTTCTGCATGATTCTGTTATTCAGATGGTCTTAAAGTTTTTATTAGAAAAATGCCATAGTAAGGGCCTGGAGTTCTTTATTTAAAATTTGATCACTTTATTGCATCTGTTGTGTCGGTTAACAGCAATCTTTCTAAAAAACTGCGGCCAAAACTGACATAAATTTAATTTCACATTGCTCTCATCTACTAGGATTAATGGGAATGTTTACATCAGCATGTCTCTGGTGTAATCTGCTCTGAATGCAGTCCAGATATTAAGCAAATAGCAGATTTTTTATGTTTTAAAAAGCAAGTGTTTCTTTACTCAAAACACTTGAGTATAAGTGTCTCGTCCTCTTACCTTTTCGTACAATCTTCTCCAGTATATTGAAATAGTTTTTTTGGGCAGCTCCACTCAAAGACGTTAACTGAGACCTGGCTATCAGCTGAAAAAGCTGCAGAAAATGGAAGAAGAGATCTAAAGAGTAAGAAAATACACGAGAACAGGTCATGAAATAAAACACTGATTGACTATAGGTGATAATCATTGCGCACCTTCGCAACATAGTTAAATCTTCGCAAATCTTGGATAGCACTGGAAAAGTCTAATCGGTTGAGAGCCTCCCCCAGTGTGCAGTAGCCATGTCGCTGTTGGCAAAGAACAAAGAAAACTTAAAGCAAAGTTGAGAAAATTACATTCTGTTGTATACCCAAAGAGCAAGGTTTAACACAAAAATTTAACAATTCAAAGTTTTCAGGACTCACTTCTTTCGTGCTTCCTTTCTGCACGTAGATCCATTTATCTCTAAAAACAACTAAGAGAGAAAACATAAATGTTAACAGTTTTCCTGTTTCCTGTTACACTGCATATCAAAACCTCTGAAGGGAAACTATGCAAAAACATAATCTCAGATAGGAAAAATATAGTAACATTTCATTTGAGAATATTTATTTAATTTGAAAAATCCATAAAAGGACATCTTTTAAAACAAAAATAATTGGTGACTAAGTGTCAACCTACTGGAAAAAGGTGGGTTGTAAAAAATATTACCAGCAGAGTTCCTACTTGTGATTTGGCAGAAATATTTCACCTCTCAAACATATGTTCTTACATTTAGAGTTACATTTATTTATTTTTTGTTATTATAAAAAAATAATAGTTTATTTGATCCTCTTTACACATCTTTTCTCAGGGTTCTGATAACTATGGAGAAACCTGTAAAGGTACAGGATGTTTGTCATTCCATGACCTGCAAGTCCTGCATTCAACATTCAAATCTTACTTTTGTGCACCTTTATTCACAAGACCTTTAATTTTCATTCCACAGACTCCCCACTAAGTCCACACAGTGTCTGAAACTCACACTGGGATTTGGTGTTATTATTGTACAACTCCTTCTTCCTCTTGGTGTTGGCGAGCTCACACACTTCTCCAACAAACAGATTCTCATTGTTGTCACTGCAGAGCCTGTTCATACAGAGGAAACAGTTTTTGTATTGAGTTAAAAGAGAATACAGGTTTGACCAGAAGATCCACAACACTGTAATTACAAACCACTGGGAAGACTGATGTGCAGCAGTTTCCTCTGGCAATTTGCTTAAGGTTTCAGTTGTGTCTTCTGCTATATTATAAGTTTATAGCCTCAGTTGAAGCCGAAAAAAAACCCCCAACAGACAGGCGTGTCATTGAACTACTCTTGCAATATTGATTTACAGCACAGAATTTATGCAAGCTATGAGAAGCCATAAAGATCGGAAAGGGAACTGATAATGAGTCATTCTGTCTGCACCACAGAGGAGACACTGCAGATGGCAGACACACACGAGCCTCTGAGAAACTGCGACTCAGTCTTTTCTCAGACAGCAGGCAAAACATGTCAACTAAAAAGCTACAAACATTAACAGATCTATTGTGCCAGAAATATCAAACATCTAGCTGACTATTGTTATTTCTGGCACTCATTTTAAAGCAGTTGCATTGTTTTTAAAAGAATCTGAACATTGTGGGAGGTGACGTTAATTTGTCATCGGCTGTCGTTTGAAAAGCACCAACAGGAAACATCTTACATGTACTAAAAAGATATAAATCTATTAGAAAAAAAAAAGAAAGAAATTTTGAGGATTTAAATATAAATTAGAGATGAATATTTTCTTGAAAATATTAAACTACAATACAATTGATGTAAATTGCAATTCCCAGACACTTTACTTTCCTGATAAATACATAGAATCCAGAGCACTCTATATGGGCGTTAGCATCTTAGCCTCTAAACAGATGCACCTGATGAGAGCATTAAGGGAAGTTAGCATCCATTAAGCTGGCCAAATGTTAGATGATGTAGATATGCAGAGCATGAAAACGACACTTCAACTGTTATATCCTACCTTAATATAGCATCCAAGCAGACCTTTGGGACAGGGAAATATGTATTTTGTTATAAGGACTATTTTGCTCTAATTGCTCTCAAAGTAACATTACTTCATTGACCCTAAATGGAAATTAAATGTTAAATGAAGAACTTCCCCTTATAATAATACTAATTTATTCTCAAGAAATCTATCGTCCTCGTGTTTTCAGGTTTTCAATCTTCTTGATTTATAACTGCTCAGAATGAGGATCTCGGAACATTATCCTTCTTAACATGTTCAGTTCACACCATCACTGTAGAAGTCACCAAACAAAACTCATATTGCAGTTGGTGGCAGTGGCACTGCTTTTCACTCTGATGGGTTAGAAATCCTGCAAACACAATAACATTATTGTGCATATCTTCTTAACAACTGGTTGACAGTGAGACATCGGCATGACTTGTCATGATTTGGCCATTTGTTCAGACTGTACCCTCACCTCTCCCTCAAAGACTGCTGGACATGGACACCAGCCACCCTTAATGTGGGAAGACAATGGATGAACTGATCTTTTCTATTTCATCCCAGACTTTCAGACATGTAAAACAAATCCTGTTCCACAAGGTGTTTTGTACCGATCTTACATCAATTTGAACCAAACATATACATATTTTGAAAACCAACATCTTAAATTCAATTCTTAAATTCAATTCAGTTCCTTCAGATTGCACAAATTTATAACAAATGTAGTCTCAATAAGTTGTAAAAAAACACATCCAACCTGTATGCAGAAATAACCAATTCAGTCTAATCATGCAGACAGAAAAAAAGTCAGTTACATACTTTCCAATTGGACTCTACTTGTAAAATGTTGCAGTCTAGCTCAGTTTATACTACCAGCTGGTGAAACTCTTCTAAGAAAACTGAACTGATCGGATTCAGTAAGTTTTGCAACACAAGAGCAGACATTCGTTGATGGCTTCATTATAGTTGCATTTGCTGCCTGATTCTTTTAAACAGGTACAAAAAAATGAAGGTTTAAATATCAAAGTTGTATCATTTAATAAGTGACAGATTTATTTTACTCATTCTTTCTGAACTCATCCACACAACAAACACTGTATTTTTGTAGCATGATGTCATTCGCTATCAGAGTGGACTGGGATTGGAGAGCAGCCAGTCTGAAGAGTGATGTCATTGGTTATTGTCTGACGCTACACAAGTGCAGGGCTGTGAGTCACTGTTAGCTGGCCAATCAATACAAAAGGAAAGAGTGTGACCGGAGTGAAATGTCACCAGCTGATGCTGGGATTCCTGGGAGACGTGCGTTGTTTCTGTTGCGGGTTAGTGAAACTGGTACTGTGATGTCAGCTATTATAAAGGCATCGTGTATAGCAATATATGATCCAGATATCCCATACTCTGCCTCACAAAAGCTGGTGGCGTAAGCCGGTAGCAGTTGTACAGATAGAGTTACTGTGAGGAATAAAATGCTTAAACCAACCTGAATAAACTATTCTACAAAAACACAAAAGGGCTGCACATTACATCAGGTATCAGTTGTCACAGCAAATTCAATATATATTTCAATTAATGCTTGGACTCAAGTATGTGATAGACTGTTATACTCAGTATGTAAGAATGTTTGGTCAACCCAACCCTGGTTGGCTTTAACTTCTTCAAGCCATCTTCACTATGTCTAGATGACTAAATCCTCTGATCTCCTATGATTAACTGATTGAGCAATTGTGTTAACAAGCATCTAATGTAACTAAAATATAACTAAGTTTATCATTACATTCTTTGTGCCAATGTTGTTACTGCTTGTATAAATTAATTTCTCCTTGATCATGATAGTAGTAGTTTCCTCAAACTTGGATGTGGGAGTTTACTTAGCTAGGGTTACAAAGTACTGTGCAAAAAAACAACAACAATCATATTCTAAAAACCTTAATTTAGCATTTATTTTGGCTCTCACTCTAGGAGGATAAAATCACTACTCATGTAAGATAATCCTCTGGTGTTATTAAACTCTGTTTTTCCTTTTTCTTTTAAAAAAATGCAATTCTAAAACAGATCTCATTTATTTATTTTTACAGTATAATATTAAGGATAACAAATAGGTTAGACATAAACAAAAGCAATAAAATGGAGCAAAATCAATGCACATCTGTAATGAAACCACATCGGATAGAAAACTAAACCTTGGTGGTCGTCTGAGGGTTGGAGACACTGAACATGTAATCAAAACATAACGTCACTGTATCTGTTCGATCTCCATTAATTTCCTGTCTGCTCGCCTCTTATTTTACTTTCATGATGGAAAAATTAATCCTCTTACCTCTAGCTTTTGTAGAAGTTATAATTTAGAGAGAGCATTGGCAGTCAGTCAATTGAGGAGAGTCTACTTCGTGTCAGATCTATTGAGATGTAGGATCAAAGCTACACTTGGCTACTCTGTTTTGAATTCAACAGGAAAACTCCACATACCCAAAAACAAAAAAATATTTCAAAGCATATTTCAAAGCTAACCCATCTCTAGATGAAAAACAATTTCTGTAGGATCGTAATGGTGCCCATTAAAATTTGAAGTGGCCTTCAGGGTCTGATCAAATACTAAGTTCGTAATTTATGAAAACTAGAAAAAGATAAAAACTATTTAATTTAGTTAGGAAATTAAACAAATAAGTCAAATGTGGGGCAATAGTGGCTGTACAACGGTGTATACATTAGCTAAAATGTTAGTATAAATGAAACAATAGGGCAGATCACACAGACAAACAATTTATGAACTTACTCTTTTAAGTCTATATCTTTGTTGTTATCCTCCAGCTCGTGACCGAAGAAAACGATCCTCTTCCACCCATGGTCTGTCTTTGTCCAGCTCCATCCAGGCGACCTCCAGTCTTTGCCCAAGAAAGGCATATTAACTGGGGAAGGCCGGACTGTGAGCCGAGAAGAGTCGAAGCCACGTTGAACACCTAAAGGGTTCATCAGTAACAAGATTTATTTTTGGCTGCCTAATTGTTCTAAATATTAAAGATTGTGTTATTTGTATTTACAGAACATTTAAGACCTATTCGTGCCTGTTTATCTTCTTCACATTTCTTATAAACATAAGAGTAAATGTAATTTATTGGGATTTTATGTCAAAGACCAACACTTTCAGAAATTCACTGGTTTTCAATTGAGACTACACCATGGGAACAAATTCCTCCTGACAGCATAATACACCCACCATTATGCTGCACTGTGTGGACAGTGTGTTGATGGTAGTATGCAGTGTTAGTTTTCTCCCAAACATAACCTTTTGCAAGAAGGCCAAAAGTTCGTGTATCATAAAAATTTGTATTCAAACTGTTGTATTCCTCCATCACTTGTTTAACTGTCTTCTCCTTTTTTGATGCGGCCATTCACACATATATTTTTTCTCAACAAAGACATGGAAAAAGGGGCATGTCACATTTTCACATTCTTTTTTCAAAATATATGATTCAATATATATGAATCAGTCCAACAACAGTGTTGGTTTATTAAATAAAAAACGAAATAAATTGAGGTTTGAAGTGAAAAAAATCACAAAGTTGCTACAATAATTTTAGAATGCAAAATGAAGATCTGGCATAGGAAAAATGAACTTGTCACTTTACTGTCGTTTTTTTATGTCAATATATACAGTCACTAGTTTCATGGACAGAATTCAACTGGGCAGATATTAAACTAACTAAAATAATATTTATTAATGAATATTGGTTGTTTATATTTAAAATACATGAGAATTTCCATAAGAAACCTTTTTATACATGCACCAAGTCTAATATTTAGAATACCAGCATAAAGGAGAAGCGGCATCTCTTTACATCTATGCCCACTTTTAAGGCTGTAAGAACACTAAGCCACATAACAAGGGGCGCAATTGGATTACAAAACCTTTAAATAATGAGCTTATTTTCTAGGGTTTTCAGGTTCAACACTGGAAATGTGATTAAGTAGACGTAATTTCTAAATCTCACATAAACATGTTTATGACGCATTTTTTTCGGCGCTCTGCCTTTGCATAGTATCCTGCGCCGCTGCAACCCTTAACGTTAGAAAACAAGAAGAAAGCCAGTTGTCACTCGGTTTAACGTGCATATACAGAGAGGAGATAAAATAAATATCTAAATAGCGAAATTCTTCAGCTGTGGGTTTCTAAAAATACCGAACAAACCTTAATATCCGAGGAGTTCCTTTGTGGTCTTTTTCTCTCTTTCTCAGCTTTCCTTCTTGCTGTGCTGGAAATATTGACGGAAGTAAATACAGTGTGGAACCCGAGAATTCGTTCACGCCCCCTCTGCTTTCTTATTGGACAAAATGTTCGAATTTACGCTGTTGCTACCCGGAGCAACGCATCTGATTGGCTAATCTGCGGTGTCAATCATCGCCTTTTTTTAATCCCGTGTTTTGCTGGGGTTTTTCTCCTACACGTGACTGACGACTGCGCACATGTACTTCTGTTTTTATTTTGCAGATGGGGGGATGGGAACAGGACAATCGGACAACTAAGTGCGTGATGTGGTTAGGCAACATCTGTGCAACGTTTTAAAGCTTTAATGTGCATTAGAACTCCAATATTTTCCATCTTATTTTGTGGGTTTTATTTTATAGCAAGGGTTTAATTCTACTAATGTCCATGTCCGATTTATCAAATATAGGTCGTTACTATATTTTTAAGTTCTTTTCAATCGTAGTGAATGTTTGTCATCTATGATAAAAGACCTTTATTTATGCATTTTTCCACATGTAATTAAAAGACGATATGTCTTCAGAATCACAGATACGCATTGCATAAAAACCCCCTTCCCTCTGGCTTTATCATGCTATCTCATGTTAGAACACAGACTTGAATGTATTTTATTGGTAATCTATTTGTAAATGATGAGGAAAGAACAATGAAAAAAAGAAACCACTTGGTGTTCTTGTATTTTTACTTTCTTTTACTCTAACATCCTGAAAAAACAAAACACAGCTAAACCAACTGCCATCTGAAAGTACCTAACATGTAAACTAGTCCACCTTTGTAAAAATTACTCCTTTTAAATAGTTTCATGAAGGGCTCAGAAATTAATTAAAGAACATCAGTAAATAAGAAGACCAGGGAGTTCAACCACCAGGACAAGGATAACATTGTAGAGAGCTTCAAAGAAGGTTCAGACAATAAAACTTGAACACATGACAAAGCAGAGTTCAATCAATAATCTGAAAATGAAAACAACATTTTCAGACAGCCCTAATCCTACCAAGACATGACCCTCATCCTAAACTGACAGAGAGCATAAATCAGAAAAGTAGCCAAGAGGCCCATGTTAAGTCTGTAGGATCTATACAGCCTTAACATAAAAAGCCCCTGCTGTTTATTTTCCTCTCCAGAAAACAGCCAGCATGGAAGAGAGACAAGAAAGATAGAAAAAAATCCCACTTAAACTTTTTAAAAAGTAGTATAGAAGACAAAGCAGCTATGAGGAAGAGGTCTTCTCTCTCGGTGAGACCAGAACAACGTTTTGGACCATTCTCTTATGTGTGGAAAAAAAATAAATTATCACACATCACCCCATGTATTGAAACATGGGAGCAGCAGTATTATGGTGAGAGGATGGTTTTTATTGTTAAGGTCTTTTCAGACTCAATTGGAAAATTGCAGGCCAGTTCAGGAAGATTGTAATCCACTATTTTTTTCATGTTTTATTTAGACTTTAACAGATGCTGTGTGTTAACAGATACACCCCCTACAATCAAGCATCTTTACTGATCATTCTCCCTCACCATTTCTAGCTTTACTTTTGTATATGTTTATATAGAGAAAATTTTGTTCTGCGATCTAAATTTAAAAAAATTCATGTTCATACAGATGTAAATAGAGTTCATAAAACCATTCTTCTTCTGCGCTTGTTTTAAATATGTTGTTATCAATCTTCCCATGACAAAGGAACAACTTTTAGGCTAAGGTGTCACAACAGAAGTTTATCTTGCCTGGCTGGTTTTCTTGTTTTTAAAGCATGGTTCACACAAATCAGGAATGAGGTTAAAAGATACTCCCTATGAAAAATCTAGACTAGCCCTCCTTTTGAATCTAAACAATCATTTGTAGCTGGTTGCCACATGTGATAAAAATGATCAGGATCTCAACTATATTTCAAAGATATGCAGTAGTGTTTTATTTTGTTTAAATAGCAAATAAACACAAGTAATAAAATCCTATCTGGACAATGATGTATTGATTTGCAGGATTTTGCAATAAGTTCTTTAAAAGCACATGGAATCTTATTTGGCTTGCCGATCACAATATGCACAAGAATCAAGCTGATCAGCTCACATTTGTAAACACAGTGGTAGACAAGTGACTTCTTATGGATGTTGATGTCACTTATGAAACCTTGAAGTCTACTCCCACATGTGGCTACAATAATTTGCTGCAGGTGCTTAGAATACAAGTAAACTTTTGCAAAGGAGTTTTATTAAAAGCATGGAAAAAAGATGGGGAAAAACAATAAACATACAAATGGACATCCTCAAAGAAGCTTGCATGAGATATTGCTTTATGCCCTATGTGATGTCACCAGATGTGGGTTGTAAATCTTGTTTTTAAGACAGCAGATTTTCTCAAGAATAAAGAACAACCATGTTTTACTATAGTAATAAATTAAACCTAAAGTTAGTTTTGCTAATTTTTACAAAACAGACAGACACTTGCTGCCACCAATAAGGTCGATTACTCTATTGTGTCAGTAATGGATTTTTTTAAATCGCATGTAACACACTAGTTAGAAAGTAAGCAATTAATTGTTTTGTTTGAATGTTACACATTCTGGATAAAAAGATTAGGGAATGGTGGTTTAACTTTGATTTGAGGAAGGATTAAGGTCATGTTAAAGTCAGGCTGTGGTAAAAGTCATAATTCCACTAAGGTATTAATGGTTCAGTTTTTCAACCAACTTTAAGACCTGGCAGCTGAGAAGTAGAGATGGCAGGAAGTGATTTGTTATGGCATAGCTTTCAAGTTAGTGAAATATATTTTACAACTGTGAAGTAGCTAGAACATACTTTCATGTCCATTAAATATTAGTGTCATAACTTTCCAAATTAATAGAAAAAACAGTCGGTTAATGTTGCTTGAGCCCCTAGTCAATCTGTTATGTTTTTTTCCATCTTCAATTACACTCTCTGAGGGTAAAACAAACTGGAGCAAATTTGTAAAGGATACAGAAAATGGGTGGGGGGAGAGTAAGGAGGGGTGTGTGGAAGAGACAAAGCAGGCGAAGACTGGGAGGTAAGTAGAGATACAGTTTCAACGGGTCACTGGACATAAGCCCATCAGATTACCAGCCACATTCTTCTCACCCAGATCTTAAGGGTCCAGCTGACAGCTTGTCTGAGGAAATTATCACTTCTTTCCTGTTTTTTTTCTTCACTTTCTGAGACTCAAATAAATTACCTTGTTTAATTGCTGCTACTTAAGTGACATGTAAGAAAGCAGCTTGTCTTACAGACTGACATTATTTGTCTTTCTTTTGTCTGTGTGTGTGCAGGATTGACTCCATTCCTTTCACCTGAGGAAAAATGAGGAGTGCACTCGTCAGACTATGAACCATGAAGGTACACTACGTAAACTGTTATTTGAGTCCCCTTTCATGTTTGAGGTAATGTGAAAATCCACAAATTATGAACATTGTGCTCAGATGTTTCCAGCAAAAATCTCAAATCCAAAAAAGCCTTTCATCTTTATGTAATTACTCATACCAATTCCCAATACCATTAGTTTTTTAAAACATTGGTGGAAAAATAGAACTAGTTTAGATGATAAATGACATAGGAATGCTTCAAATTTAATACTAAAATGTATGATTGTAAGAATGAAATTCCATTTGAGGGTGTGCACTACAGTTTGTCAAAACTTCACACATATTTTAAATATATAATATAGTTTATTAGAAGATTATGACAAGATACAGGGTAATTACTCTAAACCACAGCTGAATTAATCTCATGAAAAGTACAACAACATCTCCAACTCATTATATGTTTTCACATATCTCAGTCAGATTGTGCTCAAAATAAAATTTTAGACAACATGGCAGCAACACATGTTCCCACAATCTTGAATCCATCAGTTGGTGATATTTACTGTTAGGAATGCAAGAACCGGAAGTCAGTCACAATCATTTTAGTCTCCACCAAAAAATCTATAACTTTTATATAACATTCAGTCAAGGTCCCGTAACGTCTTTCCAGCATCCGAAGCGTTTTTGCAGCTGTACAGCCATTTGATGACACGCGCATTGCGCTCAATTACCGATGTGCCTTGCTGTATTTTTTTGTGCAGCTCGTTCTCAAGAAGCCCATCGCTGTCACCGCTATCCCTTGAGAAGCCATCATCGGATGTGGAGATGCTGACGCTCCGAATGTTTATCACAATCTCATCAGAGCGAGCCGAGAAGTTCTCCCTCCCCAAGGTCTCAATCACCTCACCGTCCAGGCCGCAGTACTTGAAAAATGCATCAAAGTCTGCAAAGTTTTTAGAGTACCTGGAGCTGATATCTGAGTGGGAACGGCTCACTCCCTTGCCAGTCCTCCTCTCAATGTCAGGAACTGCAAGGAGACCACCAGCTGTTGGCTTTTCGGTGTTGTCCTTTGTTGCTCCATTAGACTTGTTCTCCGACTGAGAAATAACTACACCGATGCTACATTCCTTTGCTTTTCCCTCAGGTGTGCTGATTTTTTCCTTGCTGCCTTCATGATCACATTTCCTGTCAGCAGCCAGAAGCACAGGAGCATGTTTACCCCCAGAATTGAGTGGCAGCTTTCTAGTTGTGGGGTGCCTTCGGTTCTTGAGTGATGATCCTCGAAGTAAGTCACATTTCTGTCTGTAAAGCAGAATAGAGTCTGGTCTTTTTTTGCCAATGGGCTGATGTAGTTGTCCCGGTAAACAGAGTTGTGGAACATCTTTATGCACTGATGATGTACTCCCAGAGACAAGATTTCCATTGCGGTTTATGCTTTGGCTTGAAGACCCGGTGCTATTCACAGATGCTGAACCAAGACTAATCACTGGCTCCTGGGTAGAGTTGACCACTTGCTGACTTTTGACGTACTTTGGTTTACTCGCAGCAAGCCTCTCCACGGCACTCATACGTCCCTTTGTCTCACTCTCCAGTTCCATTTGCTTCCGGAGGTATTCCGGACCCTTTTCAAGAATTCTTGTGGTGTCACTACTTGTCTCCATTGTATACTCACAAGTTTTCCAAATTGTTATTTCCAAAGAGTCAAATATCCCTGAGTATACCGTACAGAGTCACAGCGACAGGATTCCATTCAAGCCCGCTCTTTGCCTGAGCATGAATCCCAACAGGACACTTCACCTTGAATGCTCAGACACACATCCCTTCACCCCACCCATCCTGCGCAAGAGTAGTTTTAGCCAAACACAAGCCTGTTCAAAGTACACCTGATACTTAGAACAATGAAAGCTGAAACCCCGACAGACGTTTTCCCCCACCTCCTCTTGAAATGGAAATGCGGGTCTTTTAACTTGTTGCTCAACATACAATATAAACCTTCATAAACACTCAGAAAACCAGTTTTCACCTGATCCACGCTCCTTTTATCAATTCTTATTGGGGTGTTTACCTGGAAAACTGACTCATCAAAAAATAAAAAATAAATAAATAAAAAATACGCTCATCATCACTGGTAAACGTTGTGGAAAAAGATTTTACACTTAACTTGGGGATGTGATGAGTAATGCAAGGAATAAAGGAAGGTAGAGTGTAGTGACTGGCGACTGGAGCCTTATTAACACATCATTGTGCAATACCAGGAAGAACATTTTCTTGTGGTATTTGTAACCCACAGTGCTGTAAAGAAGTATTTGCTCCTTTACATTTTTCAAAAGTTATTTTTTTGTTAAAGGTTTAAAATGATCAAAGGGATTCATTTACCTGGGGACTAAGTTTTTAATAATATGTATTAAGGAATTCAGAGGTAAATAGCCTGATGTTTTAATGATTGAGCATTGGAGGATTAGAGAGCAGAATTTGGAGTACCATGCTGCTTGGAAGTTGCCAATTTTAAGGAAGATGTGCTACATTGGAGCACAGCTGGTCTGGAGGATATGAATGTGGTAAAATGTGCATAAAACCTTATTGGCCCTTGGGGGCCTGGGGCTCCCATCTCCCCCATGTCTGCCTTGTGTCCCAGGGGTCCTCACACCTTCTATTGAACATTCTTACGGAGAAACTGTATATACACAAGTGTCCTCTTTTCCTCTCATACACATAGATACTCCCACAGGCGATTTAGGTATTTTCTGATTGGCTGTGGTTACCACTATACATTTTGTATTAAGTAGTACTTGTACTCCAGCCGTTCTTTCTTCTAATCTTATCTCCTTCTTTTTCTTTAAGCTTTTATCCCCTTTCTTTTCCATTTGTATGTCCTTTACATTTGAAATAAACCCAATACAATTTCTAACAATGTTTCTCATATATTTACCAAGTGGAGTGAAAACCATAGAGCTCCAGTTGTGAAAGTAAATCTGTGGAGATTCTTCTTGGCACTCAGACAACAATTCTGAGTGTCACACTGCGGGACAGGACACGCTTTAAAAAAAACTTGTTCCTTACAGATGTTCTCTTCCCAATTTGGCTTGTTTGAGCTATTGTTCAAGGCAGACCAATCACATTTCCAGTCTACTGACGTTTATTGTTGAAAAACCTTGCTACTGTTCCTCTTCTCTAAAATAGTGTTTTAAGGGGATTTAATACAAATGCACACCATACATTCCTAGGTTTAATTGTAATACAAAGAGTAAACGTCACATCAACTTCAGAATTCTGCACAATTGGCATAAAATCCTAACAAAACACATTAAAATATGTGGTTGTAACATTATAAATATGGAAACCTGTTGGAAAGGTAGATGGGTATAATATGATTATTAAATGCTGTTGAAAATAAACAACACTTTGTAGTGACAGTACTAACAGGTAGCACAAAGTTAGCAAAACTTAAAAACTGTATTGTTTATTAGGCATACAGTGTTGATTACATGTGTAGTTTTGAATATGAGCCAATTCTCCTGTTGAAGGTAATCGTTCTACTTTTTCTTCCACTCCCCCTTCCCCGCATTTCCTGCCAGATGAGTCATCTGATTTGTCATAACTCCCAGCACACCTATATCAATGTTCCTAATCAGTCTTCTTAATGGATTTTTACCTTTCCCCACCACAGGCCGAGTAAAAATGAGGAACTGTGTGGGAGGAGGGAAACAAATGCTTCTGAGAGGAGACCATATCTAAGGCAATAAAATGTGTATGTATCTAGTTTGATTTGTATAGGAAAGTAGTTGCTGTTGTGAAAAAAACACCACTTGTCTTGATAGAGTTAAACCTGTTGATAGCCAATGATATCATCAGGTTTACCTGTGAGCCTACAGGCCAGGTATTTGTTGACAGCCTCTGCTCTCCCTCTGTTTCTATTCTGCCCGTTTTCTGACCTCGCCTGAATCCTGTTTTTGCTTGCCCCCTCTGTTTTGGATGCCTGCGTGCTCTTTGAAACATTCCAAGAAACTTGATTCAAGAAAACTTAAACTGAGATTTTCTGCTTTAATTTTGTTTTGCTTTTGGGTCATGACTGCATTTGACTATGTACTCCGAACCTGCCTTTTCTTTTGAGATATTTTGAAAGTTGTCATAATAAAACGAGATATGCCCCGGGGAAACATGAGCAACTGGGAACTTACGGGTCCAGCTTCTTTAATTCTCTCTGTTGTTTTAATTGTACTTAAAACAACAGAAAGAAAAGCCAGTGCAACAAACACTTCAGCACAGTTCTGCTCCTCAAAAAGCCATTGTAAATGACAGATTTGATCTTACACTACTCTCACTGTCTCAGCTGGAGGTTTTTCACGGAAATTATCAAATGAATAGTGGCACCTACAGGTAGCAGTAGAGCTCCTCACCTTCACATTTTTGTCTTGTAAAAGTATTGATACCATTAACATTTGCATTATATCTTGCCATATATATTTTCAATAGTGACAACCCAAAACTATGAAGATATATGAGTTCACAATATATACAGACAATTTTCAAACTTAAACAGTACATTTCAAAAATAAATCTGAAGTCAAAGTTTCAATCTTAACATCCAGGCGTCTATTTGCTCCACTTAGAAAACAGGCATTAATGTAGAAATCTAAACACAACCAGTGTTGTGCATATCAGCTTTTCTTGTTCAGAAGACAGAGGGCAGCACTGGAATGGATAGTCTGAAGGTCAGGGTGAAGCTTAGCAAACTGTATGTAACTTTCATGTGCTTTTTTCTAGCCACAAACACGCCTTAGCACCATATCTCGCCACATTCATTTGTTCAGAAGGAAGACATGGTATCCTCCTGCATGTTTAATTAACTTAAAGAAAACAAAGACCACTTTTGTACATGATTTTCATACCACATCTGCTTTTTAACGTTGATTACATTTATTCAGCCGCATGATTTCTTTTCATTGGATTCCCTCCAATATCCCTCTCTTGGGAATTCATCTGGGTTCACTCATACTTTCAGTCTTCTTGACCTCCAATTTGAATTAATAATGATTGCCCTCAGATAAATTCCAAATTTTCCAGATCAAAAGGCATGCAGAATGTGTCACGGTGATTAATGGTTGTTTACAGGGATGATAAGTGTCTAATTTTTAGGACAGGACTGCAAATCTAAAGCAGACATGCGTGCTGTTACAGAAATACAAATTTCTGAAATGTCTCAAAAATGTTTTGTTTGTTAAAGAACAGAATGAATGCTTTTGGAATGATGATGCATATTTTTAATGCCTTGGTTTAGGCAAAAGTACAAATGAAACAAGTCGGTGTATTCGCCATAATATTTTTAATGTTGAATAAATATAAAGCAAAAATGTAAAAAAATTGTTGCATGCTTACATTTTTTTCTTGCATATTGAAAGAATGATTGTAGCAACACCAAGCAGTATGACAATGCTGAGTATAGGACTTTTCCCAAAGTATTTAAATCCTTCTAACTTTTTCACAAGTTACCATACTACAATCATAAATTTTAAGTTATTATATATGGAATTTATGCGATAGACCAAGGAAAACGATGTATGGTTTTCATAACTTTTGAAAATTAATATCTAAAATTGCAGTGTGTATGTATTAAACCCTTTTAGTATGTTTCCTTTAATTAAATTCCAAAGCAGCCAATCTATCATCCAGAAATAGCAAAAGTATGGCACAACAAGAAGTAAAGGCTGCATACTAGGCAGGCCATCAAGGAGAAAGGTCTAGGCTTTGACTTTGCCCTGAACCTTTCATCTCTTAAATTTCAAGCAGTCCTTGTTTATTTGTGTGTGTTGTGTTATTGCAGGATCCAGTTTTGCTTCAGCTTAAATTCTTCACAGATGGACTCACATTTTCCTTAAGATGCCTTTGATACATGATACAATTTTTATTGAATTCTATGGTGGTGAACTGTCCTGCTGGAAGAAATAATTCCCAAACCATAACACTTGCACCTCCATGCTTTACAGTTGTTGTGAGTTTCCCATCCTGGAATGGTATATTTAGATAATGACGTATTTTCCATTCTGCTGTCCAGTGAATTCCATTTTAGGCTCATCTGTGCAAATAGCATAATCCCAGAAGGTTTGGCCTTTGTCGATTTTTAGTATGGTCCTAATGTTTTTCTAAGCAACTATAACATTAGCAGCAACTCACAAAACAAAACAAACAAAAAGTGTACAGTCCCATCCTGCTGTGGACCCAGTGTAAATGAGCATTCATATTTATTTTGTTTTATTCAGATATCATTGAATTAAGTATTTTAGGTGGTTTCCCTCACATTTTTTACAAAGGGCAAAAATACAATAAAAATTTAAAATATTTCTTTGAACAATTTGTTTAAAGTTTAGTCAGCGTTAATATTAGTCAAAATGTGTCACAAAAACAGATGCAAAACATGACACTGAGATAGCCTTTGCCCTCATGGGTGCAATTTTCACACGATCCTGGAAAGTCCTCTGTCTCAATTTTTGAACCAAATATCAGAGTTGTTTACTTGTCTGAGACAACTGCAAAATCTGTTTCTCGTTAGAAAAGCCCTGTGTGGGATACAAGGAAGCAAAGTAAACATGAACAGACATCATTTAGCCACTCATCCCCTGAGTCATTTTTGCTTCATTTCAATTCAAACCTTACACTATCTGGAAAAACATATTTTATTCTTTAATGTGACAACATCATCCAGTAATTGTTTCCTCATTGAGTCACTGACAACAATTAACTGCCGTCCCTGAGACGTGAATAAAATGGTCTGACTCAATTAAAAACCGTTCGCTAATTATTAGATGTAATTGTGTCCATCGTTTTGCCTGGAATTATTGTTTTAAGTATGTAAAGTAAGAAATAATTAGCAATTATGTATTCATATTTAATTACCAGGAATATCAGCTCAACTTCCAGTCAGTGAGTGATAGTCTATTTATCACAGAATCTTCTTACTGTATTCTTACTGGGGGGGGTTTTGTGCATGGAACAGACAATACAAATTACAATACATATTATACTAGTAATGTGGAAAATAAAAAAAAAATGAATGAATTTTTTATAAACAAGAAATCAAATTAATAGAAGACTTTTCATACCTCGTAGGAGCAAAAATGCAATATGTAGACAGGAGTCATATGTGTTAGGCAGGTTTTTTGTCTTTCTGCTTTAGCAGTTATAAAATGGAGATCTCTCTTTGTGTTTGTATTTATGAATTAAATACATACATAAAGCATACTACCGATGCTTTATGTATCTTTTAGTTTGACAAAGCCTCTAGTGTAAATGGATGGTCATTTGACAAAGTACTCTGGTAGCATGTTTGACCCTCGCAATTGTCATCTGAAGCCTTTCAAGGTTTGCAGGAGTCATGACACACTGCAAGTTCTCAAAATATCTAAATTTACAGCAAATGAAACATATTTGGAGATAGCTGCAAAGGAACAAATAGCAATGACATTTTCTATAGTTGAGATGCAGTCCATATTAAATCCTCATTCACAAATAGATGTAATAAAAACTTTAGGCGTGTGAGGATTTATTTATAAAACTGTGTGGATCATTATTACTTTTACTCATGAGAGGAAATATATTTAACAGCTCAGACATATCTATGCAATATGCAGGCTCATGGAGAAGGAATGGTGACTGAAGTAATCAGTGGGTGGGTGGCATGGCTTACACAACCGTAC
This sequence comes from Alfaro cultratus, assembly GCA_903066825.1. Lineage (NCBI taxonomy): Eukaryota > Metazoa > Chordata > Actinopteri > Cyprinodontiformes > Poeciliidae > Alfaro > Alfaro cultratus. Next base: position 11,910 of record CAEFZX010009715.1, on the reverse strand, counting down.
ATGTACACATGTACACTTACAGTGCAATTCAAACAGATCAAATAACTTGAAATACATGTAACTGAATTATAAGAGGAAGTCAGAGTACTCAGAGAAAGCTCATGTGTGCAGAAAGAGAAAATATGCCAACTACAGCAGTGATTGGAACCTGAAGCCTTTTTGCTACCTGGCCAGAAAGCTAAAAATGGCAAATTTTGATACGCATCTATACAGAACACACACACAGACCAAAGATTCAAGCAAAATGAAGCTTCTTCTACATAGTTCTGCAAAATAAAAAAAGCAAACAGACTGATCACAAGGCAAACACAGAACATAAGATCACAGATGTCTGTTTCCCTGTTAAATACAAGACACCCATTGGTGAACATGCTGACAAGTGTTTTGCTTGTATTGCTAATGTTTTCCTCCTTTTAAACACCCTCCTGCTGATTTGTGTCTGCATGGAAATGCACCACATAAACAAGAGCAAACTTTTCCAGTGTTAAGTCTCTAGCTATGAATCCTTTTAATGCTCCTTTGGGGTTCTGAAATCACATCATTGTTCATTTTTGCTTTTCACTTGTCATTTCACAAAGAATAGAAGAAACAGCAGACTTAGCGTGATCCAAATCTGGAAAAAACACAGATGTGGTTCTCAAACTTTAATACATTTACCACCATATGTGAGTAAAAACAGCATTTATGGTTTAAAATAAACATGTATTCTTTGTATTAGGCCATATGTAAATATGAATGACTCCATTGAGGGAAGTATTTGTACACAAAACCATGAAGGTTTACAAAAGTGACCCATGGTGTAAAAAGATGTTGAACCATGGCTGTGCTGCTACTTTCCCTAAATTTAGAGGGTACCTCATGGAACTTACTTTATTTTCCTGGAAATAATTCCATTGAAAGTCCAATCACATCATTCCTGACAACAGGCAGAGAAATTAGCAAAAACCTGTTGAGTCTATTGAACATAGCATACAAACTACTTATAAGTAAAACACTCCAAAGAATGGTTGTAAATGGCCTAATAAGAAACACTATAGCAATGATACGCTGAAGGGAGAGTGTCAGAAAGAGCAGGAGCTCCTTAAAGAGACGGGGGCCCAATTTCCAGGCATTAAATTGGGCAGTCAAGTCTCTTTTAAATCATATTTGATTTAAAATATTATTTTAAATCAAATATGATTTAAAATCAATCAATCATGTCAGCATATTATGACAACTGAAGGTAATGTGCTACAATGTGTCTCTATGTGCCTGGAAAACACATCTTACCTCTTCAAGATCTGGGAAATTATATTCTTTATTTTGCAGCGTTACCTGAGAATGCATTATGAAAGACCTGATTTAACGCAGAATTTTAAAAAGAAGAGAAACCCTTGTGTCTGCTGTCAAAAAGATAATTTTTAAAAAATAAATAAATAGTGTGTTTGTTCAATAAAACCTGACAAATTATTCCAACAACCTTGACGCTGATAGCTAATATTCATAACCTTGATTTTACAGTTTAACCAACTACTGTTATTAGCTGCGGCTAGAAGCTTGGACATTAAAATTAATGAGGTGATTTTCAGTGAATCTGTTTTTCTTTTGCAACAGAGGAAAAGCTCTTTTCCTGGTCTGTAAAGAATGAAAAATGACTGAGGTCTTTTGCCATGCAGCTGCCTGATACTTTATAATAGTCCTTCTATTATTCATCAGAATAACAGAAAGCTCCCAGCATATGGAAGGAATCTGTTGTGGTGTCAGTGGCAAAGGTTACATCTCCTAAAGCAATGCATACTGTGGCTGTGGCTCTGACATATCTAGTTATTGAACCATTTGAACATATTATCAAACCTGATGTTTTACACATACTGAATGACATGTTGGATCTGTTACATTTTGCCCAAAGGATAAGGAACAAAGCAACGGACTTCAAAGCAACCTTGTTAAATCTTGTACTTTGGCAACTGCAGAAAACTAAAGAAATTATATGCTGTCTTTTTTTTATTTGCATTTAATTAAACTCAGATGCCATCTTGGAAATTTACCTCACGTATGGGTTACCTTGTGGGTGTCAGCTGAATTAGGTAATTTTGTAATTCAGTTTTGTAATTCAGAAAATTTGACTTTTGTCTTGGGACTGAGGAAGCTGTTACTGCTCATTTTCACTGTGATCAGAGAAAAAAACCCAGGCTGTTTGTTCTGCATCTGCAATCATTTTCCCCCTACCAAGCATTATTCGTATAGGGACAATGCATGAGACTCATTCTTTAGACAAAAATGTTATCATTTAGTCAGGCAAGATTTTCCAAGATTAATAAAAATGTTCATAGAAAGAAATACACTGAACTTGTGGGGTTTGAGTGTCATTCATGCAGTTGTTCACTAATAATTGTAATTTATTTTCAGGAGCTTTCACCAAGAAATTGTTCCAGATGCCTTTTCTCCTTTTAATTGTTTTTAGCATTATTAATGTCTTTATGACATGTGTCTTTAGACTATGTTCTCTGGGATAATGGGACAAATGCTGAAAGGATATACAAAGAGTAAACAGCAGGTAAGGGCTCATGACTATCTTTAATGTCAGCATCTCTTACAACTGCTTTCATTACATTGCATTTGCATTTACATAGCATGTTTGCATTGCTTTGAACTTTTGAATGGTTATTAAAATGAGAAGAAAGTTGTGTTTCTAAGAGTAGATCTTCAGTGGGTAAATTGTCTCCATAGGGAAATAATAGCCATGAATGAAAAGACAAAAACTGTTTGGATAGGCAACATTTTAAAAAATTAGCAGTGGCAATACAAGAAAGACTTGGTGAGGTTTTTGTATCATGAAGAAAGTAAAGCCTTCCTGCCATTATAAGCATTCATTTAGTCTTACAAATGGTTTAAATTAGTTTTAATCTGGGTTTGTAAAACAGGATTTCCAATATGGATGTGATTCAGTATGTTTGGAGCTAATGTTGGTGTTCTTGCAAATAATTTTCTTTAGTAATTTGTTTTTTAGAACATCAGTCATTTGTGCTCCTTGGCATTCAGGGAGGATTTTAAAAAAAAATTAATAACCTATTATTTTTTTGAATGGCAGGTTATGTTCTTTAATTCAAAGTCTGAGAAGCAAATTAAATCTGTGATTTTTATAGAATGTTTGTATATTTATCATAATAATAACTGTTCCAGGAATGTCAAGAATTCACATCTGACTTGTTGGCTGATTTATGGACATTGTGACAAATCAGAAATACAAATGCAGAAAAGTTTGACCTACAGTGCTTTTAAAAAATCCACTGAAGTTTTTCACATTTGCCAAGTTACAGTCATAGATTTCAATGTGCTTTATTGTGATTTTACATAGACCAACACAAACCAGCGTGTTATTGTAAAGTTGAAAGAAAACTACATATATCTATTAAATACTTACTGAAAATAAAAATCCAGAAAAAGTGACTTGGATATTTGTTTCTGGAGTCAATACTTCAAAGAACAACATTTCACTGCAATTAGAGATGCAAGTATTTTCTGCAAAAATTGCTTTCTTGTTGCCACTCTTCCAGTAATGTAAAATTGTGGCGTGCCGCGTGCATAAAAAATACTTCTGTCAATGTAGACTCCAACATGACTTGTGGGTTTCTGCAGTTCCTCCAAAGTTACCATGGGTGATTTGGCTGTTAATGTTCTCCTTGCCAGGCATGTCAGGCGGACAGCTGTCTCTTGTTTTCATTTATGTCAGCCATACATTTCTGGAAGTGTACATATCATCTTAAAATGGTGATTTCTGTTAGGCTACTGTTTTATGATCTAACCCTGGTTTAAACTTTGTCCCAAGTTCCTTCCCAAACTGCATGCTATGTTCTTTTCTCTTCATGATGCTTTTTGTTTTTCCACAATGTCTAACAAACTTCTGAAACATGTGAAAAACAACTATATTTATATTGAACTCAGATTACGTTAAAGTAAATGTGACTATGTTTCTTTATTGAGTGTCATTTGAAGGCATTTTATTTGCATTTTATTTAATTTAGGGGTGTTAGTTTAAGGGGCACTGAATATATAGACACTTTTCAGATTTTATTTGTAAAAAATGGAATTTCTATCACTATATCTACCAATTATGCTTTGGCACATTTTACCATTCCAGCCCAGGTTAAAATACTTCCCTGAAAGTTTTAAACCAGTTCTAATTTGAAATGCTATATTGTGTGGATGCCTCATACCTTCTGAAACAGTACCATATGGTCAGGACCATAGACATATACAGTCAAGACACTGACAGAAATGACTGGACAAAAAGTAAGGGAAAAAAGTGAAAAGTAGCCATTGTTTAGATAATAACAATAAAAAACTATTACAAAAGCTAAACCTTATACCATCACACTGCATTTTGAATTTATTGCAGGCCAGAATGAAGAATGGGCCAGAATTGTATTTTCTTTAAATCTTCAGGCAAGCACATTACGGTAAGTCATGATTCTTTTTCAGTCTTTTTTTTTTCTACATTTATTTCTTTGTTTTTTATTTAAAACAAACGTGGCTATCACCAAAATACTCTCCCCCGTTACAAAATAAAAGAGATTTCATTTTTGGTGATTTCAGTTGAGATCTTATTTTTGCTCAGGCAGAAGCTGGTCACCCACTGTGACGTAATTCAGGACTCTCCACAGCAACATGGCGGCCACCGGTTCGAAGTCAGTTCTGTTCGTTTGTCTGGGTAAGAGCATCTTTTATAACCTATCTATATAACACATGCAAGTTCTTATGGTTTCATTGGTTCACAAGTTTATTTCTTAAACCGAGTTATCGTCAGATTTCCAGCTGGTTTGTCTCCCCGGTACTGTCATTAAAGTTGCTCTTCGGGGCCATAAAGCATAAATGAAAGACCCTTTACTCATAAAACTTGTTTTAATGTTAGAACTACATTTTTAACATTTTGAACTTAAGTCAGTCCAGTTTACAATGTCATGGAGACAGTAAACCGGTTTTACATATTAGTTTTGGTTTCACCGTTTTTATTGCCACTATGAACATTAATTAAGTCCACGTGTTAATCTGCATTTTTTTTTTTTTAAATAAAACTCGTTTAAACCCATTTTGGAAAATCAGCATTGACTTGCAAGCATTCTGCATTCCACTAACGGGACGTCGCGCTGCTGTGCATGACTTACACAAACCGAGTATGATGCTCCAGCATTTTAGCTCCTAATTTCTATGATTACCCCATATTTGTTCGTTTGATTGTTTGATATTTGTACACTTCCATTTAAGGAGGAATAGCTGGCTTAAAGATATATGCATTTTGTTAATGATTAAGTTTGTGTATTTTTAAAACTAACTGGACTGCTTTTTTTCCCCAATAAACCTTTTACCACACCAGATGGGGTTAAAATTGAACTGAACAATAGTTTTCCGGTTAATATTTCATAAGATGCCAGAAAATGGGATTGGATTAAACAAAGTTTTGATCAACTCACACTACACTCTTTAAGATAATGTAATTAGGATATTAAAATATTGAAACATCCTATTAATACTCATTGTGATTTTAAACAGGGAATATTTGCAGGTCTCCCATTGCCGAAGCTGTGTTTAGGAAAATGGCAACAGATTCTGGAGTGGTTGATAAGGTAAAGTCATCTGCATTTAATTGATAAATTACAGACTGTTAATTTTTTTTCAACTGTTAAAAATTAAAGTGTAAAACATCCATCTTTTAAGAAGCTATGTTGACTTGCTTTTGCAAATGTAGTAAGGAATATATTAAAATATTTTGGTAATTTGGCTACAGTTATTACAGTGTGCAAACTATATTCAGCTTCACAGTGTTTGCAGATGCTTTAACTGTCTCCAAAATCATATTTTATTGAAGATGTAGATACCTTTTGAAAGCTTTAATAAGTATTGACATCATGTTTTTATTAAATGTCACAGTAAGTATTCTGTATAATAAATCAGAATGTTATCAGAAATTTTCTACACTTTTTGTGTACTTATTTAACTAAGTTAAAATGAATCATTGATCCTTATAGATATTTAAAACACCAAATTCTAAACCATCTTCAACTTCTACTTGATTGACATTATGTCCCAGTTCTGATCTATTGTTATTCTCCATGCCTGGATTTGCCTAGTGGAGGATAGACAGTGCTGCCACCTCCACCTATGAAATAGGAAACCCTCCAGACCACCGCGGTCAAGCCTGCATGAAGAGACATGGCGTGCCCATGAGTCATGTGGCCAGGCAGGTACGACAACGCTCTTCTACACGTAGCGGTAGCTAGCGGCCCCTTTCTGTGCTCTGTTCTTGCAGTGGGTCATAGACAGTGGTGCCACATCTGACTGGAATACAGGCAGCTCACCGGACACCCGTGGTCTGGCTTGCCTGAGGAAGCATGGCATTGAGACAAGCCATAGGGCTCGACAGGTACAACTGGATGATCCGTGGCGCCGCTCACCTCAGTGTGTTTTCTCACAATTTTTTGTTGTTTGCCATTTTCCTGTAACATTAGGAGCAATCAGCAGAGCTGCAGATTGTTTTCTCTTTTTTTAAAAAAAATTGTGAATGTCATGTTACCTCAAAAATAAGTTTTTAAAAATTACCTACTGCAGCTCTAAGTGAAAAATAATATCCAAGCACACCTGACATATTTGAAACTATGATGACCTTGTTAAGTCATGAATCAGCAGTGATTAAACACGTTTTTTGGTTAAAATCAGAAAGCAACATGTCATATTCTAATCTGAAGAAATGTAGGAATTGAAGAGAAACATAGCAAGTGGCATCTGACGTATTCGTCAGAAATCTGCTAAAATACAATTTCTATTGCTTTTGGATTCCAGTCAATCACTGTCCAGTTTCCCACAAATGGAGAAAATGTAGAGCTGTAAACATACAGAAGAGTGTCTGGCTGACCAGAATTGCTTCAAAAGTGCATAAACATACTCATTGAGGAATACTAAAACACTTTAGGCTTCATTTGCTTCAGCTGAAGTCAGTGTTCATAATTCAGAAAAGAGAGTAGGTCTCTGTGTAAGAAATCCACGGGGAGATCCACATCTGCAAAAAAAAAAAGCCCTCAGGGATCCTCAACACTTTTGAAAAATAATCTATGAGTTGATGATGCACATCTTGTTATATCTGGCATGAAATTAACAAACATTTTTTGAAAAAGAGCTTACCACCAATAATCAAATATGGTGGATGATTTATGGCTCGGGGTTGCCTTTCTGCTTAAAGACCCGGAAGACTTTTGACAATTCTGAAGAGGAATGTCCAGCCATTCTCAGTAATTCAGTGAGATGGTCATACAAAGCGCACAAAATAATGCTTTAAAAAAGAATAAAAGTTTTTGGAGTGGCCTTGTAAAAGTCAAAAAGTTGACCAGACTGAGATGCTGTGATATAAATTTTAACAGGCTATTCATGGTTGTGATAGGATGTGACTTATTTAAATCTACTTTGCAGCGAAGACCTTAAAATACTTATTGGCTGACATGACCAGGTATTAGCTTTAGATGGTAACTGCTTTTTCAAATGGCATCATTTTGGTTTGCATTTTTTTCCTTCTTTATAAACGAAATTAAAATTTTTAAAATGCATTTTTTGTATTTGCATTGATTCCCTTTGATAGATAATGTTGTTTGTTCTGAAATGTATAAATGTTATAACATTATAAAAACAGAAAATAAATTGTCAGGGGGAAAATGCTTTTTATGGCGTTTTATTAAAGTAAATTATCGCAACACTATTTATGAAGGAACACAATTCAGTTTAACTCAAATAATTCTTTATTTGGGTTTCATTTATTTTCTTTTGCAATGAAAATAATCTTAGATTATAAAATACAAATCCTATTGACATGCTAAAATGTTGTTCAATATGTTCATATCTGCAGAGTTAATGAAATATAGTTGTTCCCATCATAGCTGCGTCCTTTTCAAATAATGTTCCAATTTTAGCAGAAGTTAGGAATCAGTCATATACTTCTCTATCTTTGGACTTTAAGCTTTATGTAATGCTGGCTCATCCCCACCTTCCACCACCTTATAACACTTTTTCCCATCATCTTTCGTGAGACATCTCTGTTGTCTGACCCTTTGCTTGAGATCTCCTGTCTCCTTGCGTTGTCTCACAATAAACCCATTCAGTTAGGCTCACATTTAATCTACTTAAATCAGAAGGCTAGACCTCTGGCTTAAACTCAACCAAATCCACACAATGAGCTCCGACAAGCTTTTTCCCTTTTTCCTTTATCAGTCTTTTCTTCCTATTTCTCTCACTTCTCTTTGCTCTCACCATCCCACTTAGATCAACTTCTGGTAAGGCTTATGTCCAAGTAAGCAAATTGGCCAATTGGGATATTGCCTGGAGACCATTGCATCCCCAAATAAACAAGAGTTTTGTTTTTTTTGCGAGACAAACATTCTCAGATGATATCTACAACAAGTAATGTGGAATGTTTTTCTCTTATCAAAAAACCAGCAAGACTATTGATTTAGGAGAGCTGAAATTTTGATTCCGTCCTTGTTAATATTTTTATCGTTGTGTCAACATTAGAGGAATGAGCAACTTTAGCCAAAATACCATGATCCTCCTCTAATCACATTAATTTTGCTTATCATCTTTTAAGTTTTGATGTTGGACAAATATATTTTTTGGAGTAGATTTCTCCCCACCACGACCAAGAGTACACATATCTTTTGACCAAATATTGGTTTATATCATTAAACCATCTGTTGGTGAGAGGTTCTATTAATACTATGGCAGAAAAATGTCTAAAATTAAATAGAAATATTTGTCATAGATAGGAAGGATTTAGCAGCTCCAGATAAAGAGATGTATTGGCACCTCTGCTAAAGATGATAAGAGAAGCCCCGAAATAAATGTTTTTATTTTTGTAACAAAATCACATCACATCATCTTTTTGCAATATAAGTAACTTCTTTATCTTATAGTTTTTAGAGACTTTTACAAACATCAGAGGCCATTTTCAGTTAGTCAAAGATCACAGCCCTAGTTAGCTTATTTTCACACCAAATCCTGTATAATAACAGGAAAATGTCTAATACAATACTGCACATAACTGAATATTGCATGTAGCACACCCCACTGGATGCAGGTTCACTCTATACTGATGAATTTTTGGGTTTGATGTCAAATAACCCTCAGTTGCACTGTAAGATCTAAGGATATGCAACCTAAAATCTACACTCTTGACAGCTGTAAACGTTTGCAACTGAAAATATAATTAGCTTTGTCATATTATTAACCTAATGCACAGTTTTAGTCACACAGAATATTTAAAACATGTACTTATTTAAATCATGAACATAAACAACCTTTGCATATCACAGGGGCGTCTAATAACAAAATGTATTTTTCTAAACTATATTACAACTTTTGTCTTTTGTTTGTTGTTATGCTGCCTTTGCGCGAACAGTTAAGCAGAAAGTAGTTCCTTCAAATTAAAAGCATCAAAACTCAAAATGGAAGTTAATCATTGATGTTGATAAAAGCAAAAAGCACGAAAATATGATGTATTCTGGGTTATTTGCATTGCAATAACACAATAAATTATGATTTTCCCCACACTTTCTTTATTTCCCATTTTTCCAATCTTTCTTATTTAAAGGATCTAAAAATACAAATGTAGTGGGGCACTAAGGGCAGCTTAAGGCCAATTAACTGGCTAAATAATGCAATGTGAACATACAGTGTGAATGCATTGCTCATAAACTCTGATGTCCTACCAAATATTGATTCCAAGCTTTGTAATTGCAGAAAAAGACATAAATAAAATCCACCAGTGAACTGAAAATGAGGGACCATTTAGTTGCTCACCAGACACAGAATCAGCCTTCTTCCATAAATACCTCACTCCCAGATCTAAAGAAAGAGGCCACAATCATCTAAAATTGTCCAATGTAATAAGAGAAGACCGAATGCTGCCCTGATGGCAAAAGGAGGGTTACATGAGAGATTTAAAGCTGGGGAACCAATAATTGTGAAGCCTTTGGGTTTTTTGTAATGTGCTCTAATTTCCTGATATTTTTTTTACATAAATTGTTTGTTGTTTTTCAGTGTGAGATTATTCTACTGCAATGAAAAGCGAATTCATTTTAAGGCTTTTTTTCATCAGGTTGTGGCTGATGGGGGGGAAAAAAAGCCACAACCTTTATAATCCTGAATCACACCAATAAATAAATTTTTAATTTATAACAGAGTAAATCAGAAAAGGAGTTATCTAAGTTGATGGCCTTTTATAAGCCCTCCCCAACCCAGTGAGGACATCTGCTGACAAACCTCCTGGTAGCCTAAAGTGCTGCAGGGCCTTGTTGTGTTGTGATTGTAACCACGGGATATGATCTGGTAGGTTTCCAGATTCTTTAAATTGCCTAAAGTTGTCTTTCAGTGAATTCTCTGAATTCTCTCCAAGTGAAGTTTATCGTTAAGGTCTACAGTCCAGATTCTGACAGAGGGAGCAGATTTGTCCTTCCACATTTAGGGATCCATTTCTTTGCACCTATGAGCAACACAAATTGCTTTGGTCTGTCAAAATGTTCTTTTATTATGTATGAATATCGGGCGTAATATGAAATTTCAAAAACAAAATGCCAGAAATATCATACCAATAGCATTAAAGCTTTGGACAAAAAACAAACCTATTCTGAATTATGACATTTCTTATACAATGGATACATCTCTGGATAGATGGACACTTTTTGATTAATAATCTGTAATCATTAATCAAAATGATTAAATTTTGAAAATGATCACATTTTCAATGTAATTTTACAGAGGTTGTTTTAAAATGTTTTAAATCCATTTTGTTGTTTTCTCTTGAAGCAGGCCCAGTTCAGTAAAACAGATGAGTTCTGCTGATACATGCTAATTACTAACAATATTATCCCATGGAATATTTTGGAGCATCACATTTTATATATAAAAAATGATTTTATCACTGTAAATAAAACAGTAATACATTATGATGATGAGTGTTCAAGTGCTCTGAAACAAGATGCTTCCCATACTTACGCTTTTCTAAACTCTGCAGGTGAAAGAGTTCACTTTTAAAAGGAAAACTGGTTTATTTTTACACAGAGCAGTACCACCTCAGCATGGCTTCATCAGGAGTTTTATCTAGAGGTTTGAAACTTATGTCTTACTTCACTTACTCCTTACTTTCAATAGGATCCTCCCTGCTCACTCACATTTTTTCCACTCAAATCAGTCCAAGATCCCCATCAGGCTTGTGAAGAGAACTTTCTTTCTTAAATAGCGGATTATCACTGCTTCATTTAAACTGTGAGAGCGCCAGGTCAGCTTTGAGCTCACAGCTCAACAGGCACACACTACCACCATGTGTGAGGAAGAGGTTTAGGAGAGTGAGAATATTATTTTGTGGGGCTATTCAGTTATAATAATTTCCTCCTACATGAATAACATTGTCTAAAAGAAAATATAATTTATTTTTCACCTGTTTCTCATTTGCTATTTCCTTTCTTTGCTGTTTAAGCACATCCCAAAAATAATTACTGCCAGACCCATGCAATCAAGATATTGAAATTGTCTTACATAAAGTATCATCATACATTGATCTACAGTAATTCAAGATCAATAACAAAGTGAATAACATCTAGAAAGTGTTACAGAGACAATTTTTATGCCTGGGGGAACAAAAGCACAAATATGCAATGAAGCAAATCCTTTTTCACAGCAATTATATGCGGGATTTTTTGTAATCTTTGTTTAAAAATTAACCCAAGTTTCTTGATTAAGTTATTGTGGAGGTTTAGCCAATAATAATTGGATGCACAATAAAATGTAAACATACATTTTCTGAATAGAGTTGGTTACTTAAAACTGTTGCTTCTGTGTAAATCACTGAATTTCTGTAATTAATGTATAAGCTATTTATTGTTTATATATATATAT
>CAEFZX010009713.1:0-25147 GCA_903066825.1 Alfaro cultratus | reverse complement strand
TAAAGTTTTTTTTCTTTTAAGTTATCAAAGAGTTTTATTCCAAATCAACAATGACTCTACTCTGAATGTCAGAACAAAGCTAGCGAAATTTTAACCACACTGAAGCTAACAACCCACCTCCAAATAATTTATGTTATGCAGGACTTCACAGAAGTACCACTGCAAGAAACAGAACTACCATAATGACAAACACTTTAAAGCACTAGAACAACTGCTTGACTTTTTCAATATGCATTGTGCTGTATCAAATATTTAAAACAAAGAAGACATTTTCCATTAAGGCCACATGTCTGGTTGAAGTAAGCAGTTTAATAATGGACTCTGCTTTTACACAGCTAAAAGAAAATAATATAATTTCCCTGAAGTTAGAATTCCAAGTGTGAAAACTAAAGGCTTCTCACTAACCCTGAACTAAAAGTTCAATATGGTTGCACTGTACGCAAATTTGTAAACATGTATATGGAAAGTTTATTTGTACTTTTCACATACCTCTTACTCTAATTAATGCTGATAACTTGGAAAATACACTAGCAAATCCTGCTGGTCTTTCAACTTGGGATTTGCAGTTATACTTAAATCCTTTGATGTTCCTCAAAAAAGTAAATATTTCTGTCACCATCTGGATAGACAAAGTACATCATTACATCTGTTAATACCTGCATTCATACCTCTCTCTTTGTTTATGTCTTTTTGCAGCCTGTTCCGGAGGAGTGAAGATCTAAAAAACAAGCCTGCATAAAGAGGCAGAGGGAAGATGCCGATAGAGAGGAAAATGTCTTGATAGGGAAAGAAAAGCAGAAGAAAAGATGAAAGGACATTTTTTTGTGTGTTTGTATGTTTGAAGATTTAGCATCATCCTGTGGTATCAATGTTAAATTGTACAGCATACTACTCACTGAGCAGAAGTGGTTAAATGGGTCTTGAATGGTTTTGCATGTTTTATATAGTAAAGGCTCGGCTTTGCATTTGTAAATGAGACGTGCATTTATTTATTTATTTTTTTCATATATTTTCTTTTTGTGTATAATGTAACCCATGAAACTCAATTTAAAGACTCTGTTTATACAAGACAAGCCTTTTACTCAAGACTCCGTAAATTCAAGAAGGTCAGAGCGTAACATCATAAGCTCGGATTGCATCTACTATAATGGAGGTTGTCTAACGTTGGTCGCTGGGGAACAAAAACAGCATTAAGGACCTGCACTCATGCAATATGCATAGCTCAGAGGAGAAATATGCCTAAACTCAGGCTCTTGTAACAATAAAAATGTGAAGAGTTTAACTTTTATCATTGCCGCATGGATTATTAATGAACTTTGTATTGCTCTGTGAAAAATCTATGTAATATAAAGGTGTACAAAGAGATTTCTTTCCTGCTCAGAGGACTTGTGAAACATAGCTCATGATAGCAACTGCAAATGTCACATGAGGACAGAGCAGGAAAATTCTGAATGCTAAATGAAGAGAGGAAAAGCATTTCTCAAAGTTCTTGACATGGAGGTTTCTTAAGTAGATGGACAATTATTGAAGGTTGTAAGTCAGTTTTGATTTCTGGCCATCACAAATCAATGCAATAAACAAAACAAAGCAAAAACAGAAAGATTATTTTATAAAGGGAATCTAATGTAAAACTTGGAATATCATAGTTTACTTCTTGAATGCATATACAGTTACAACCAGAAGTTTATGTACGAGAATGATAAGACACACATTTTTCTGAATGTTTTGATCTCACATACAGAAATACCGGGGCAATGTTTTTAAGTGTATAATCTAACAAATATGGCCATGGTACCTATACATCCATTAATGCTCTTGGGCCTTTGCAACACTAAAGTTTTGCAATATGCAGGATGTGCAAAATTAACCAAACAGTATTTACTTGTAAATACATTTGTACCAAGCTTTAAGGAAATATTTTCTTTTCTTTTTTTAAAAAAAATTTGTAAATGATAATTACCCCTGGCTAAGTGCTTTAAATAGCCGCTGTACGTAATGGCAGAAAGCCCCAAGAAAAATATGTTATCTTCACACAGGGAAACATTTTTAGCCGGGTAAGGTATCAAAAACATCAAGCTGGGGTTGGCCTTGTCACACAAATGTAGCAAGCAGTTTTAGGCCCCTGCTATCTGCCTCTCTCCATCTTTGTCTGTGGTTACTAACCCTGGCTACTGTAGCCAGACAGGGCCCCTTCTGTATGTTCCATGCACAGTTTATCACACTTCCTCTCACTCTGCTCGCTACCCTCAGCAAGTCTGCCAGAGAGGAAAATCAAAGGGTTAGGGGCAGAAACTATATAGTGCAAATTGTATGCTGTAAGTATGATTTATACATTACAATGTTTAAAGAGAAAATATATTAAGAATTTTCAAGTACACACTGAGACATCATTCAAGTTTTCATAAGACAATTCAAATTTTACGTGCTGGTTTAAATCGCTTGTGAATCGAACAGGCAAGTCATTTTCAGCTTCCACTTTATTAGCAGTGGTTGATTTGTTCGGACATTACACCAAATATTTTGTGTGTTTTTGCAAAACAAAATTAACTACATTAGGCAGAAAAAATAAATGTACTTTTCATGGAACTACAAAAATATATGTTTGGGCACACTATAGACAAATCGCCAGTTCATTACAGTCATCCTCACTTATAATGAATCGATCGTAAATAAAGTTAAGTTGCAGATCTATATGAACATGTAGATAACAATTATTCATTTTCCATTGCATTTTTTGGAGTGACAAGATAATACAATATATTATCTCAGGAATATGATCACAATAATATGATATTTTGACAAAAATTTTGGGAAAGCTAGCCATCCAAATTTTTGCTTTTATTTAGTTTTTTTTTTTTTTTTTGCAAAGAGAAAGAAACTTTTATGGATCGCAGTTGTTTTTTTAAAGAATTGGCAAAAAAAAAAAAGTACAATAATTAAATTTGGGGTTGATCAAAGCATCTTAGACTTTGTACTAAATGTGATTTAATGCAGATTTCACTTATGAACAGTTACATATTTAACGCTGTTAGGATGCCTCTAAGCAGGAGCTAATTTCAGAAACATCTATAGGATGGCTACAAATTGATGCATACTTATCACAAAATAATCTGCACCAAAGAGAAACATTACATACTTGGAAAAACTATGACATCCTAAACAACAACATTACAAATAGGCAAATGTTTGAAGTGACCAGCACTTGATATTTTAATACTGCTTGTATCTGTAGCTAGTGCAAAATATAAAAAAAAAAAAAATATTTTCCATTGCATTTGTTTTTGTCTTCCATTTGCTCCTTGAATAATAAATATATCTATATATATCTTTATATATATAGATATATATATTTGAAAAAGAATATTGTTACACACGATTCTTCCAACTTACTGAACTCAAAAAACATGGAAGGCAAACGGAAAACAACGGATTAAAAGAAAAGAAAATCACAAACAGTTTCAATATCAGAGAAAGCTAACTTTGGATTGCAATACACATAATTTTCCACTTGTTTGCTGCCTAGGCTATTGCACAGTCTATTTTGTCCCCGCACTCCCTCCCTATGTACCTTAGCCAGGATATGTGTAAGTACACGAGCCGTTAACCCCCCAGAGGAAGTGTGCAGGAAATGAGATCAGCCTTAAAGAGAGGTAACGCCTGAGCCTGAACCACTGACACCAGACCAATAACTGTCACTCACTGCACCTGATACTGAGGTACTAAAAATGCAGCAAAATAACAGGAAGGTCAGAGCAGTACAGAACAGAGCACAATAGCCCCCCTTTAAGAATGAAAGCGATGAGCATGTGACAGGAAAGCAGGGATGGAATGGGAAACACAAACATGAGACAAAGACAATGAAGAGGACAGCTTGAAATGGAGCAAACAAAATAGGAGAAAGAAGTAAAAAAAATTACCATGTTTGTCATCCTGTAGATTCAGTTTGGAGTTAAATGTACCTGATGTGGGTGGGAGATTGTTGCCATAAGTGGGATCAAATAAATTAGAACATAAACCATTTTAGCAAAGGGGAGAATAAAACTGTGCAAAAGACATGTTCAGTGCTGAAAGAGGAAGAAGACGCACAGGAACAGCTTCGCCAACACTTAAGATCTGAGCCTTGCAGAACACCAGGAACAGGCAGCCAATTTTTGTGTCCTTGCATGTTGTAAACTAACACACCCTGAATCCCCTTTACCCTGATGAAAAGCACAGCTGGTAGTTTTCGCTGAGTATTGCAGGCCTGATGGCGACATGTGGATGTGTGCTTCCACGTCTAGGTGGATCTCTGCAATGCTCAGACACAGCGCAACGTTTTGATTTCTCTACAGTAAAAAGAAGAAAAAAGAAAAGCAAGATGATGAAACATTTACAGTATCTGCTTCCATGCACATATGTTGACAGCATATTCGCTTTTTTTAGAAATGGCTCACAATTGCAGTTTCAGAAAACTTATGTGCTTTTGAATGGGCCTTTTTGTGTTGGTGTAAACCACACATGTCAAGCTCAAGGACAGTGGGCTAAATCCAGCCCATCGTAACTCTCTGTGTGGCCCTCTACAATTTAGCGGGCCACAAATATCGAACCTTCAAAATATCTGCTCTGTAGACAGCTCTTCATTAATATCTGCGCTTTAACATTTTTTATGAATCAAATCAAATCTGTTTTTATTTGTATAGCGCCAAATTACATCAGTGTGAAAATATGTTCAATATTTAATATTAAGGTTTTCTTATCGAATGCAGACAACTCTTCATTAATATTTAAGTTCTTTGTTATTGCGTAGTTTCATCAATACATTCTGCCACAGTAATTTGAGGACCTGGATCTGTGTAAAGCTGCTGAGTTCTGAAGCATATGAAGTGGAAAAGTGTTTTTTTAAAACATCAACACATTTCTCAGGAAGAAAAAGAAAATGGTATTGCTAATGACATAAAATTCACACTGACTGTCGATTACAGTCAAAGCAATCCTTAAAAACCAAAAAAAATAAAAAATTCAAAGCAAATTTTTCTGGAATTAAGTTATAAGTAACGGATCAGAAAGGTACAGGGAAAGAATACTGAACACATGAACTTATCTGCGAAGACATAAAAAGCCAAGAAAGAACCTGAAATCTTTCAGGACTTGCAAAACTGGTGCTTCTGTGTGTACGTCAATATCTGCCGGTTTACTATTATTTGATGGCCACTACTAGTTTCAATCCAAATTTGATGAAACCTGGCATAGGGGTCCAAGTTTAATTGATAGTGTTAAAAAGCAATCACTGGTAATTGCTTATTATCTTCTCCCCTGGTCCACCCCTGGAGCACATCACCCCGGTTCTAAAGTCCTTACACCAATTTCTTGAAAACGCAGAGAATAAGATTAAAATAATTTTGGTGATTTATTAATCCTGAATGGCTTAGCACCAAATTATATGAAGGATTTGATATTGTTTTATCAGCCATCCAGACCATTGAGGTCCTCGGGTTGAAGTCTGCTCTGCAGAATCAGAACAAAAAGTACAGAAGCAGCATTCAGTTTTTTATGCTGCTTTAATCTGGAACAAACTTCCAGAAAACTGTGAAAATGTTGAAAAAGTGAGTTCATTTAAATCAAGGTTATAAATTAATCTGCTCAGAGTTGCATTTGATTTATAAAAATTGTAACATCTTTAATTGTACTCTGTATTTCAACCTCTCATCACTTTCTTTTATTTTGCCACTGCAATGTAACATTTCTTTTTTGTTTCCATCAAGTAAAGCACTTTGATCGGCCCTTTCCTGAAATGTGCTATGTAAATAAACTTGACTTGATAAACCTTGAAGGGGTCTGAATGCATTTAATAATTAGTTGTGGCACCTCTTGGAAGAGAGGCTGTATTTTATGCCATCATCCAGCAATCAGCCTGTTACTCTGCTGAACTGTTGAGTCCAAGCTGCTCTAACAGTGGCCTTGGGCTTTTCAGCGTTGTCACTTGTCATCATCCTCTTGGCAATACTCCATAGACTCTCTGTGGAGTTTAGATCAGGGCTGTTTTTTGACCAATCAAGCACAATAACAAAACTGTCGTTAAACAAGCTTTTAGTATTTTGGCAATTACCAAGTCCTACTGAAAATGAAATCCAGTGTCTCAATGAAACTAGTCAGAAGAGGAAGTCATGAAGTCCTCTTACATTTTCTGGTAGGTGGCTGCAACAACATTAGACGTGATAAAACTCAGTGGACCGACACCAACAGGTTTTCAAAATCCTCACTGCCAATGGAAACTTCAGAGTAGACCTGAAACAACTTGGATGATGCAGCAATAAATCCTGGCACCTTTATGCAGCTTCTACTTTAACATAACTGAGTAAGATGAGTAAGTCAGTAAGTTAGTGAAGATGTATTAACCCTGTTGCTTGAGCTTCTCTTTAACCACGGTTTTTAGTTACATTTCCATTAGCTTGGACACAGCAGTCTGAACAGCCACTGAGTTTCCCTTTTTAACTTAAATTACAAAAAAACAAAAACAAACAAACAAACAAAAAAAACATTTTAAAGGTGTTTCAATTTACTAAAATTGACAAATCTAAAGCAAATGATGGACCTGTGCCAAATAACAATGATGCTGCTCGAAAAATGGTACATGTCACATTTACTCAGATTGCTATCTATTTGCCCCCCCAACCTTGAGTGCTTGTTCACTTAAATGCTGACTGATCAGGTTGCTAAACACCTTGGTGACACTTTTCTGTTTGTAACTGTGCACTGTTTGCTATGCTATTACATCTTTAAAGATACATAACAGGTGTGCATGCATGGCTGTCCCTTGTTTACTTAACAAATTGAGAGAAGACTTTACAAGCTTCGGGGTATATGCAGACGAAAGATCAAAAGAACATTAATCCAAATGTACAGATGTGACTACTTTTTAATAAAGATATGAGAACACACAGGGAGAAGACAATATCTTTCTTAAAATCAGCGAAGTGTTGAGTATTAAGATAACACAAAGCACCGACTGACATGTCATGACTTTTGAGTTCCCCTCAAACTATAATTAATGCATGATGATATTCAAGCCTTTATATCATATTACATGATTCAGTGAATAACTGATGAAATGAACAAATAAATGAATAAGCAATGTACTGATTAATTATTTAATTAGTTCAACAAACCAAGCAAGTGTCAAGCATTAACAATGCCAAAAAGGGATCATTACCATATTTGCATAATCTCACCTTTGCAGAAAGTGTTCTTCAACAGATGCAACCACATTGGTATTCATTATTCACTTTTTTCTTTTGTTGTGCACTTTATCAACGTGTGTTTACAGGAGAGATATAAGCAACTGTTAATTCATTTTAAAGACAAATGTACAATGAGCAAATCTTTAAAAGCAATGTCATGTAAAATCACTTCATAGGAGCAGCCAAAGTGCCATTTGTCCCACATGCTCTGCAGTTTCATTGGCTCCAGGAAACAAGGACAAACTAATTTAGCCAAAACTGCCGACTGGCTGATGCAACACTCTGAAATTTTAGGTGCATTCATGGACAATGAACCACTTCTGTCAGACCACCTATTGAGCTGTGAGTGCGTGCATGTGTGCATGCGTGCATGCGTGTGTTTGTGGGTATTATGTGTGCTGAAGATGTGTGTGTGTGCCTGTGTGTGCACCTGTCACTGACGCAGATAATAGATGCCTCCTCTGTTCATTTCTCCCAACAGCAGCTCAGCCTAAAGGGACTTTTCATCACTACTTTTTGTTTAGTGCCAGGTATCCATGGCTTGTTTCTGTCATCATGCTAACTCTCTTTGCTATGGGAGTTAAAACCCCTAAAAAAAATCATTCCACTTTGCCATGTGATTCAAACTCAAGTCCATAATCCACCCATGCAGTAGGCATAGTAGCCCTGCAGTGCCACAGTTGTCACAATTGAAAACGTAAAAGCCTGACTGGTGACGGATTATTGTTCTTTTGTGTAAAGATTTGCAGTATTGGTGTGAGAGATGATTGGTGCTAAATTTCCTTGTAGTTTCCCGAGACTGCAAAGAATTTAAAAGAGTTGGAAAACTAATAAAACAGCTCTCATCATCTGGATTTTTTGGTTTCTTGGCTGCAGTTCACTGGCATTCTTATATGTTCTAGTTCATTTTTATGTCCAGGATACAATAGATGCTTGAATGCCCTTAAGATCTAACAGCTACATTGTGTGGGGCTTCTGCTTCTAAAAAAGAACCCCTATGGCAAATTGCCCTTAAGGAAGGGGTCTAAGAGCAACTCTGCAATCTGAATAAATGGCAGACCACCATTACATTCAAACTTCGCCCAGGTTAGAGTAAGTCTATGGTGCCTTGGAGGACAGTGTGCAAGCAAGCACATGGTGGTTGAGCCTTGGCTTTAAGCTCTCGGTTAGGTTTGGCCCCAACAAGCATTAGCAAAACTTTTCCATGTAGGCCTGCCGCCTGCATGGAAGAACATTGTAGTTGGCCGCTGTGCAAGCCAGATGGCAGCACAATTTGGTTTTGGGGGACTAGATTAGGAGCTTCAAGTGAAGGTTTTTATATCTTGGTTTCTTGTTCATGACGGATGGTTGGATGGAGGAAGAGATGGACAACTTAAGGAAGCACAAAGTTCCACTTTAAATACTTTAGTGTTTCTTGAATGTTGTAAAATGAATTCTTAGCAGTCCGTGGCTCACCTATGTAGTAGGAAAATGTTTGGTCACTGAGGCCAAACATCACTATTTAAGCTTGTCCTCTATAGGCAGCAATTTTGTATTACTTAATACATAATAGATAAGGTGGTGATTATTTGTGTGAAAGGCAATCTTTTTTTTTTTTTCTTCTTTTTTTCTTTTTTCTCTCTGGAAAGATGATGTGAATTTGAATTGGTCTTACAGTATATACAGGTAAACTGGTATAAGTATCTGATCAGGATGCATCCTGGGCACTGTTTGTTGAAGTTTGTTGATATGACCCACTAGGAGCAGACACCAGGTAGGCCCCAGACCACACTTAAAAGAATACATATCCCTGTTGTCCTTTGAACACCTCCGTATCCCCTATAATGACTTGCATAGTGTTCCTAGGGACAAGGATGCCTGTGTTAACACTACAAAGGAGCAGATGTTTTTACTGTTCAGTGGTCTGCTGTTTGTGCAACAAAAAGTATTTGTTGAGGTCTTAGGTTTTACCTTCTGCAGTTCAAAACTGTCTTACCTTTCTGTGAAACCATTTCACAGGAATTGGCTGAACTTTCAGTCAGTTTGTATAGCTTAATGCAAACCATGCAATAGAAGCAAGTGAGGATTGCTGAACCCTGGAACTATTTTGGCAGTTCCTCTTTATGGTGATTTGGTCGAGAGGTTTCAGATCTATGCAATTCATTTTTGGTATGAAAGAAATGAACTCTGAGAGAGACTACAAATCGGACAGGGGTTACCTGTCAAAAGCCATTGCTTTCAAAGTCACGTCACAAAAAATTGCATTTTTTTTAATTATAGTCAAGCTGTACCTGTGTGATGCACATTTTTTTTCCTTAGTTGAATGCCGATGACTTGTGCATATTAAGTAATATTAACTGAACATTTAAACAAAGGCAATGCCGTTATAGCTCTGTTATTGTCAGAGTGAAATGTTAGTTTACTATGTAAAAACATTAAAAGTTAAATTGACAGTTAACTTGCTCAGCATCAGATTGTTATGAGCAAAGTCTGCGTGACAGGTGACAAAGGTGCCAATCAAAAAGAACAGAGCTTTAACTTTTGGCTTACAATACCACTGCTGTTGACTTCAACTATTTACAGTCTGTGGCAAATATGAAGTCAAAGTACCTCTTTACTCTGACTTCATATTTGCATATGTTTGCAATCTAGCAAAAGAAGACAAAACATATGACACCATCACACATGTTTTTGCTGAAGAAATGGTGGCTTCCTGCTCTCTTTCTCCCCTGTCTGTCTCTCATAACAGAAGCCTGTTTGGAATGTGTATATATATATATATATATATATATATATATATACATACAGGACGAAGCCTTGTGTTGCTGGAGAACATAAAATTGCATTATTAAAGGCATCACCCAGCACAGTGACTTCGTTTTCCTCCCTTCTGTATCTTTTCTTATATTGGAAATGTTTTCACTCGCCAATAAAAGCATAATGTGATTTTATACATGCAAAATTTGCAAGTGAATTGGGGTGCCTCATATTGCTTCTTATGGGAAACAGAAAAAAAGAAAAAAAACATTGCATGGAGAACAGCCAGTTCAATATTGAGTGTGCTTGCACAGAATGTTATCTGATGGAGATGTTGAAGAAAGAAGCATTCTGAATGTAAACTGAATACCATGTGGCTTGGCCATATGGTTAGCAATAAGATGCAGGAATATGAGGCAGCAGGAACAAATAATTGCTAAATTATAGTAACTGCTCTGCTTGCATTCGAAGATGCAAGTGAATATAGGAAGCATATGGTGTTGAATTACTTAACAGGGTAAAATGTGTGAAGAATAAAACTTAATAAAGTAATGCATAAAATATTGTTTGTGTTTTAGGGACCAAGTATCTCTTTTTTTCATTTGTGTCATTTCATTTTCAGGCTAATCAAGCTATTGTTCTTTGTAACATTATTTTTTTCCAAGTTTCTTCTAACACTTTCCAGGTTTTATTTTCTTTATATGCTGTTGCAAATTCTTTATTCACCAAGTAATAAAATGTTCCCCTGAAGTCACTAAATGTTGATTCCATTTTATGCAAACCACATTAGGAAAGATAATCATGTGAGGAAATGCTCACCATACACGTGTATTAATAAATTGGCAATCTGTGTAGAATATGTTTACTTGTCACTATCTTTAATTTTTTATGCCTGGAAAATGCTAAGGTGGTCACAATGTCAATAAAAAAAAAAAAAATTATCACAGAAAAAAAAATGTTTTATGAATCTGAAATTGCTTTTAAAAAAAAAATAAAATCTGTTCACTGTGATGTTATCCAGTTTAGACTTGATTATTGAGTGTGTTTTATATTTTGAACTGGAAACTGGAAAAACAACAACAAAAAAAAACACTGTATTAGACCAACAAAAACAAAATGATTAAATTTTATCTTCACTACCCAATGAAGTATGAGCTAGTTGATTTCAAGGAAACAGTTTCTGAGAAGTACTGTATGAAAAATGGCTTCAACACAAATTAATTTAAATGATAAAAACAACACTTGGGGCAAAACGACTGCTACAAATGAAAAATAATGCAACACCTATTCATATTAAATGGGGAGAAAAACACAAACACATTCCCAGCCTAATAAATTAAATTATTTAATATGATCTTGATAATCTAGCATCATTTAGCTAAAGCATCCTTTCAATCCAGTTCCCATAAGCCTGCCATTTCAGAGCAAGTAAATACTGAGCAACCGTGTGACTGTGCCACAACATTTTAATACAACCAGCTACTGAGGAAATAATGACTTGAAACATTTCAGTCTTTGAGTGAGTAATTGATAGAATACATTCGAAAAATGAAAAGAATGGG
This sequence comes from Alfaro cultratus, assembly GCA_903066825.1. Taxonomy (NCBI): domain Eukaryota; kingdom Metazoa; phylum Chordata; class Actinopteri; order Cyprinodontiformes; family Poeciliidae; genus Alfaro; species Alfaro cultratus. The sequence goes on along the minus strand of CAEFZX010009713.1, from coordinate 13,632 downwards.
AAATTCTGTTGTTTTTTTTTCCTTTTTGCTTGTTGTCTGGATGTGGTGAGAATGAGGTCAAGGGAAGAGAGAAAGGTAGAAAATATTTATAGCTTTCAGTTTACTGATCTGTCTATGTAAATAAAAATATCAGAACTGAAGAAACAAGATCCCAAATCCTAGTTGCTCAATTCTTGATCTGTGGGTTCGTTGAGATCAACTTTAGATAAAGGTTTTCTAATCCCTGCTGAGATCAGAGTAGAGTGACTGCTTCTATGCATCGAAAGGAGTCAACTAAAGTGGTTCAGGCTTCTGTTCAAAGTATTTTCTTTTGAAGGTTTCCAGTCACTCGGATGAGATCCTGAGGCAGTACAAGTTTCTTCCAGCCTGAATTTAATTCTAAAATGCTTTATTGTATGTAAAGGGAAATTAAATGTTGTGGAAAGAAATGTTGTGCAACTTTCTTGCAAGAGTTGTTATAGATGCTGATGGCTGTGGGCAGGAAGGGTCTCCTGTATTTCAATAATTCTGAACAAGCCTGTGACTGAAGATATAACAGTCTCATGAAGAAAATACTAAGCGTTGTCTTTAATGATCTATATTTTATTAAGAGTCTTTGTTTCCAGAAGTTTTACAGCAGGCCCCAGAACAAATCACGGGTTCTTCATCAATTTGTCTGGCTATTTGAAATCACTGGCTCTAATGCTGCTATTGCGGTAAATTATGGTAGAAGAGATTGCACTCGCTACACTGGATTTATAGAAGATATGCAGCCTCTCACTGTAAACAATGAATGACCTAAGCTTCCTCCTGTTGTCAAATCAGCTCTGTCTGTATCTCCTTTGTTTTGTTCACATGCAAGATAAAATAATTGTTTCCACACCATGCCCCAAAGGGGCAAACCGGATCTCTATCAGTTTGACTATCTCTGATACACTCAATGACTGCTGATTTGTAGTATTTAGATAAAGACTTGACACTGATTTTAAAAAGTGAAAAAAATAAAAAATACTAACAGTAATGAAGTAAAAGAAAAGCTGCACTCAAAGGACACTGAATCTTAAAAAAAGCTGCAATATGTAAGAATGGAAAAACAACAAATGACCAAAAATGGAGATGTGGGCAGTTAGGCCGCTTTTGTTAGCACTGCTGTGCTCCCCTTGATTCTCGATGCTGCCTCCTGTCCCAGCTGACCTACTCACCTTTCTCCTTTTAAACAAAACTACATTCATTGTAAAACCTGAAATGAGTTGGAAATTGCACCGATAGGAAACTCTGACCTCATTGCACTGACTTATGTAAAGGATTAGTAAACTAATTGTAGGAAATGCACTCGCTATCTTAACAACCGAACGTTAGATGAGATTTAATGAATACATTATAAAAACTGGAAACCTGGCTTTATGTAAGGTTGTCTCACTACATGCAGGAAGTACTTTAGAATCAGCTGGCTTCATGCAGATAATGTAGTTGTTATGATGTTCATGTACCTCTCCTTAAATAGATGGTATTTTGTAAAATCATTTTTTTTAAGCGTTGTATCATGTTATAATGTCATACCCCCGTCAAAAACAAAACATACCTGGAGTGTTTGAGAAATCCTGGAATCTCTCATATAGTACGCTTGGTCATAGAGTGCTTGCTCATATTTCTACAAAGCTTCTGCTTGGAGCTGCAGTCCCCAGCCAAGCGTCTGCCCCACAGAGCATCCCTCTACTCCATACCCCCATCACAAACACACACACACACACACACACGTACGCATGCACACAACCCCTTCAGACTAGCGACAGCAGCGATTAGAGAACACCTTGTGGAAAAGCTACGTCTCAGTTCAATGCTTCTAAGAATGGCTGTAAAAGTCATTGGAGTAGCATTTTTGTGATGACCTGCTGAAGGTCATCGGATAGAGTGCAAACTTCTTAAAGAGACAGAGGCCAGATTTCAGATTTCAAGGAGTCAAACTGAAAGATCAAGTTCCTTTGAAGTTATTTTTGACATGTAAAGCATTTTTATAACAACGCAAGATCACATAGTCACTTGAATATGCTTTATACATACATATATATATACATATATATGTGTATGTATATATATATATATATATGTGTGTGTGTGTGTGTGTGTGTGTGTATGTCTGTATTATATATATACAGATTAGATAGCAGCAATGAATAATATTGAACAAAAAAGTTTTATTCAGTAATTAAAAATATAGTCAAATAAATAAACCAACAAAATAATTATTGCACATTTTGATCATGGATTTTAGAATACATACTGTTCTTGGGTTCATTTTCATTAGTGCCAATAAATGTGCATTGCACTTTAGTTAGAACAGTATTACAGCCATTAAGAGAAGCTGAAAAAAGTTTTTAATAAACAATTTGTAACTTTATAATGCAGAAATGAGAGTCATAAATGCCACTAGTTATTTTGAAGTACAGTTGTTATTGTTATATCTATTTATTAGTTTATATTTAGTGGTTATTGTGTTGTAAAGTGCTATAAATTGTATAAGTAGAAACTTTGAATACCACAATCCGGCTGTTTTGGCTTGTAAAGCTGTTTTACAAGCCAATAGGCAGCTTGATGCTTGAGAAGAGAAGAGCCAATCTTCTCTGTCATGGGAAGCAGATCTTTATTTACAGCCCCCATGCATGTCAGTTTAGCAACGGCTGGACACACAGCCAGCTTACCTCAACTTTCTCACAATGCAGCGTCACTCTCTGCAGCTGCAGCAGACCTGGGAACTGGATGCTGTCTCTTTCCCTTCCCCCAGTCCGGTTAGAGGACCTTGGTTAAAATTATGTTGCATAATATAAAACACTTTCCTTTAATTTTATATATATATATAATCAGTTTCACAGCTGTTCATTTTCCACGTCTTTTTTTTTTTTTGTTTCAGCAGAAAAGAGTTTCACCCATCTGGGTTTGCTTAAATGCTGCTAATGTATCATTTTCTGCCCTGATAGAGTCCCTGGAAGTCTGTTCTTATCTTCTTCCATACGTTACCTCATCTCCTTCCTATCTACTCTTACTTCATATGGGACTGAAATAAAAAGCCCTCAGTAATCTCTGAAAATTGCCTTATAAGCAACTTTTGACCTGGCAACAATGGTTAATTCTTCCCTACCTTTGGCTTTTTCTCAAAACCTTATACAACATCATAATAGCCATGCTCAGAGGAAATTCTTAAGGGTTTGTTTTTAGTTCAGATGCTATCTGTCTTTATTTTCCTGTACCTCACAACAGCAACATAACTGATGTGAATCTGGTAAATGAGGCTTGTAACTCCAGCTGCTGACGAGGTCAGACACGTACAAAAGTCTGGTGCCGGAGCCACAGGAAAGCAAGGCCTGGCCAGTTGGAAACATAATTATTTCAAACGCTGAATAATTCAACTCAGTTATTTGCCTCATGCAACCTACGGGTTAACAGTCACTGCCTTTCAACTCAGTTTTCCCACATAAAGCTGACAATATATCACTAATTTAGCTTTAAACCATGTTTCATTAAAACTGGTATTAATGAATCATTGCTTTATAAATTTGCTTTGGTTTTCTTAGTTAGGCAAGAGCAGCAATAACGCTGTAAAGACCCGTTGTAGCTGTAATGTGTATTATTCTTCCATCAAATGAATTGAGGTTTTGGAGGCCTAGACATATACAGAAACTTATGTTGAAGCTCATTTAAACATTTGGAAAATACTGGATGAAGGTAATCTGGTCTGATGGGAGCAAAGCTGAACTCTTTGGATGTCCTAACACACACCATGTTCGCACTGCAAACCACCACTAAAACACCATACAGCCAGTGAAGTTTGAAGGTGGGGACATTGTGGTATGGGGTTGTTTTTTTGCATATTGTACTGGCAGTCTTCATATAATTGAAGAGACGATGAATGGAAAACGTACCAAGACATCAGTAAGAAAAATTAGCTCCCATTTAACAGAATGATGATGATGATGATGATGATGATGATAAAATAAGGGTGGACATTTCAGCAAGGCAATGATCCCTAACACAGAGCCAAGGAAAGCCTCAAGTGGTTTCAGAAAAAGAAAATAAAGCTGGGAGTGTGGCCCATCTTATCACCTGACCTGTGGAATCTATGGAAAGAACTAAAAATCAGAGTTCATACAAGAGCCCCACAGAAGCTTCCAGATTTAAAGACTTTGTGGAAGAATAGGCCAAAATCACACCTGAGCGATGCAGGTGTCTAGTTCCTCCATACATGAGGCGTTACAACATTATCATTACCAGCAAAGGCTTTGTACAAAGTATGAAATAAATATCAGTGTGTTCAATATTTTTTACCTTTGTTATTTTGCGTCATTACTCATAACTTAATTTCTGAACTTATGTATGGATTACTGGTGAAAAATTAATATTCAGTGGCATCTTTAGAAACATGTTTACTATGAAAAATTTTGATGTGTACAAAATTTATTTAACCCACTTTTTATGAGGTTTTACAAGAGATGAAGAGAGGAAGGAGGTCATGTCATATAACATAAATCAAAAGCTAGAACACTAAAGACTTGTTTTCATGGAGAACTGATACCCTTAATGCAAGAAGTAGATTCTCACAATCAAAACGAATTGCAAATTGAAACAATCACCACAGAGCCAAGTTTGAGAGACATGACTGTGGTGTTAATTATATAGTCGGGATTCTCAGACTTTTAGTTATGTAGATGTTTAGGGAATAGTCGCACATTTAGACATTTGAAAGATGGATGCTTATTCAAACCATTTAGATTACCTAATTTGAGCTTCTTAAACTGAAGTCAACATGAAGAAAGATTTAAGTGATGCAAGACAAAAAAGCTACATAGCCCAGCGCAAAACATTTCTGAATATTTATGTTTGTTTACAACATAATTTACTGAACACTCACACATACACCAACTGCATTGATTTCAAACTCAACCACATGAGAGAACGGCTGGGCGTGTGTGTCTGTTTTGTATCACTGAGCTTAAGTTTGTCATGAGATGTCTGTCCTGACCAGAGTCTTAAATTTCAGGATCCTGCCTCTTATTACATTGGCATTAATTATGAAAATGATAGGGATCTTCTCCCCTGTGTGTATTTGTGTGTGTGTGTCTCCTTGATGTTGCTTAGTAAGAAGTCAGAAATGCTAATTATACAAGGGCTGTCATAATTTGGATATCATTCCATACATGAGTTTGCTTGATATCCTCCTGCAGGGTACTTGTTGTCACAGCTCAAAGATCTGTAAGGCCTTTATCTGGAATAGACTTTGAAACTTGTGATTGTTACTTGGCTGCACTGTTTACTAAAATACATGTATAATTCTGTGTTTTACAGCTGAGTGAGAGAAAATTGTTTCTGGCATGTATGTATTTTCTTTTTCTCCATCCCTGTTCTGTCCCCGCTACATTCCACATACTCACACAAACATGTATAGGAAGATCTCATATACCAGCTGATAATTGAAATAGAAAATACATACAAGTAAGACTGTTATTTTGTTTCCTTAGACTTGACAGATCCCTAACTCCAAAACCAGCTGTATACAATTTCTGGTACCACCGTACTTAGCACGATGCATTTTTGCCACAAGATGTCCCTCAAAACGTCTTTCTAAATTTGGCTCCTCTAATTTAAAACTCTCTGGAGACTAGTTACCCAGTGCGAGTCACTGAAAACCATTTCCCACAGCATGAAGCTGCCACAGCCAGCTAGAATTCATGGTTGGAGATTCGGATAAAAAGTTCTATATTGGTTTTTAGACAAGACAATTTTGGTTTGGCCACTGAAGACCATAGAGTTTTTCAGGAAATTTAATCCTGCTGACGAGTCAAAACTATAACTGAGTTTGATGGAGTTGGACTCTGATCAAGTTCCTGAGGCACTTCAAGTATGATAAGTGAATATCTGAAATTCAGAAGATTATGTTGACTACCATAGAAAATGGTCTGAATATTTGTGGGAAAACAATATTAGAATTGAAGAACAGATGTTTCACTATTTCATTGTATATGCATGAGATTATCTACACAAATAAACTTACCTTGCCTACATCACCTATTACAGCTGCTGGATATGTTTAAATCTAGGTGCTATTTTCATAATCGCATGTTAATGTTTTATTAATTCCTCCATCTTGAATGTCCATTCAGCTAACTCCCTCACAGCCAAACACGGGATCACAGTTCACACTCATTGGACAGCTGATTCTCCTCACTCCTCTCTTTTATACTTCCTTCTGTGCTGTTGTTGCTTCTGCATCTCCAATCTCTCTTTATCCCTTTCACTTTTACAAATAGTTCACAGCTCCAAAGAAAAGGCCATAAGCTTACACACTAACAGAGACACACACCCTCTCGGGGAACTCTGCTTGCGTGTTGCTGTTTGCTGACACTGGAGGGGGTTCTGGGAGCAAAAATAATGAGCTCATCAGTTCAGCCTGGAGGTGATCTGGGCAACACCCACAAACTCACATGCTCATGTGTAATTTTTCTTTTTCCCCCCGTACACAGACATAGAGGTAATTACCTTGATCCATGCTCAGTAGGCCATTCCACGTCTCTACAGCCGACTTCACTTTGACTTACTGAAAAGACTCTGGGCTGCTGGAGATTCCCCCCACACACACTGGTTTGTGTTGTTGTTGTTGCTGAAACATATGTTTGTAAAAGAGCTGTATAGTGCGAGTGTATGTGCTGTGCTTGTGGATGTTTGCTAAGCAGCATAGATGGTTGTGTGGTGAGATCTGATTTTATCTCTAATATGGAGATTTATAGAGGTATTTCTGCGTAGCGTTGCATGCTTCTGGGTGGTAAAGTGATTGTATGCATCTGTCTTATAATTATGAAAGTTATGAGAGTGGGTGAAGCTGATATATGAATGGATTTAAGTACTGTCTGTCAAACGATTTGGCTTGTTTGTTTGAAGTCAGAATTATCATTTGAAAGAACTGAATGAACTCAGACTTTATGTTGTAGAAGGCTCATTTCTAAGAAAACAGAATGATTTTATAATTAGTAGGTCAAGTTTATCCTTGTGGAGTTCAATATAAGTACTTCACTCATACAGCTGTGATTAAAAATAAAATAATGATTTAAAAAATAACATTTCAGTTCGATGCCTACTCTGACACATTGATTTATTCCAGTTTTGCTTTTTTAGATCTTGCAAAGAAGGCCAAACATTTTTCGCTGGACACCAAATTTTGGCTAACATCATCTCAAGGCGTTTTACAGGACATACTGTTCCAACTAATATCAAGTTACATCTAGTCCAAATTGGTCCAAATTCTCTTAAATCAATCCAATTAGTACAATCAGTGCTGTAGAGAGAATTAATATGACTCAATCTCAATCTCAGTAGAAATCTGTCCTTAATAACGGATTCCAGGTTCCTAAAGATGACATATCAACACAAAAGCATCTATTAATATTGAACGTGGCGTAGACTGATTCATATTTGTGGATTTTTTGTGTTTTTTTCAAGTGTTTCTGTGGAACACTTGTGTCACAAATCTCAAATAGTTTATTTATTCTTTTTTAGTGTTATTTTTGGCCTCTGTAGGTTTTGCTACCCTGGGCCAAAAACCACATCACCACCATATCAAAAACTGGCACCGCCTTTTTCTCTGCTCTGCTACTCCACTCACCTTGTCTTTCTACTCCACCTCTCTATCCCTTTCTCTCCCTCTCTCTCCTACTCTTCACCCCTGTCTGTTTTCTTCCTCTCCTCATCTCCTGCCAGGTGTTTCTTTTTTCTTTTCTTTTTTTTTCTGCAGTAATGATATTCTGCAATGTAGTCTCACAGCTCAGGGTTATTAGATCCAATATAATTTCCAGAGCAATAAATGGGATTCAGTACTTGTGTGTGTTTTATTCTTTGTCATTATTTAATGTATTTTTCCCTTCCACTGCACTCGGAACTTATTAACAAGCTTACATTTTATCCTTACAGGCTCAAGTTTAATTACTTTCAGGGAAACGTCACTACCAGCCATGGAGCAGAATAAGTAACCAAGGCTTTTCTGATTAAGACCAAAGTTTCTGTTTTAGGTTGCAGTTTTTATTAGTTAATATCTGGGTTCCTTGTGGAACAAGTCATGGATGGAAGCTGTAAGGTATTTTTCAATAACTTGTATTCATATGGAAGGTTAAGCTCCCCAAATCTGGGACGGTGAATATTTAGTGAGTAAAATGTCACACGGAAATATTCCATAAAGCTTTTTGATATTGAATCACATATTATGCACGTTATCAACATTAACTTTTTTTCGCCCCCAGCGTCTTTTGTGTGTATGCGTGTAGGTCTATGTAGCACTGTATGTAGGAAAACAAATGGGCTTCACCAGGATTCTTTTTACTATACAGACAAAGTTACTACTAGGTGGTTTCACTTCTCAGAGTGTAATAATATTTTTCTAAAAGTGCTGGAAAGCTTTACACTCAATTGCTCATTGACATTTAGTGTGATTAGGAAGTATCACATCTCTTCTTTCCCATACTTAATTTAGCTGAGGTGTCTTTTGGGGCCCACTTGAAACTCTCTACTTACAGCTGAAACTGCTGTCGACCTCAAGTGTGTTCTCACCTCATCGAAGACACGCAATGTGCTTCTTGGTCCACATTGTGTGAACCTTGAACTGTCCATGTTTTGCTGGTGGTTACAGTATTAAACTTTTTTACCACCAGATATACTTCATTTCTGAATATCCCTTAAAATGTCTCCTTAAGGACATATATTGTAGAAGTAATCGTAACTGAAAGATTTAATGGCAATTATTTAAAGGAGAAAATATGTTTCCTTGTCAATTGTCAGTTTCTCAAACTGTCATGATCAATTTAATCTTTAATATTTTACTGATTTGTCTTATACTAAACACTGATTTACAGACAATACATGGGTTAAAGCAGACTGCTAGATTATTAAGAACTAGCTTTCATAAGACTATTAGCTGCATTATATTTCTTATAAAGAGACAAAAAGGGATGAATACAAATCCTTGGCACACTTTTTGAATTTCTTTTGAAAAATATCCTTCCACTTCACAATGATCCTCCATCTACTTTGTGTTTATTTTTGACTTGAAAGAAAGCCTTATAAAGTACATTAACATTTGCTGTAATTTGAAAACTTGAATGGGTATGAATACATTTGTAGGACAACACAAATTTAACAATAACTCTCCATGCAAAAGGCACCTAATGTAGATTAATTAGAAAATTCCTTTCTCAGTGAATATTAATAATTATTTTTACCATGCACTATTTCTGATTAAGGATAACTGGTTTGTGAACAGTTGCATTTTTATTATCAATGAGTTTGTTTATTAATAAATGTACTCTACCAAAAAAAGAGAAACACATTTCACAGGATAACCTTTTCTCTTTGTGACCATCTGTACATTCTTGTAACATCCACATTAGGGTCAATTACACAGATAGAACTACTGATGTCTATTCTAGCATCTGTAACAATGCAGTGTGGAACTTTGTGTGCTTGTTGATAGAATTAGTGAACTCTAATGTATTAAAATTTAAACATTTTAAAATCCTGCTGAATTATTCTGCTCATTTTCTCATTGTTACAAAACTTAATTAGAAGTTGAGACTAGTCATTTAAATATACGCCAAAAAATTGAAATACATAATTTCCAAATCTAACTGAATGATTGTAAAAAAACAACCCATTCTCAAGCATACTTTTCTCTCTTTTCATGAATACTGATGTGAACTACAATTCATCTGCAGCCGCACGTTTGCTCAGTCTGCAATTTATGATTCAAGCTGTAACTACCTCATTTGATCCCATCCTTGTTATGCTAATTTTCTTCCACAATGGTAGCAAATCAGTTTGATTTAACTGTGCAAACTGTGTGAGTATAGGAGTGGCTGCCTCTAGAGTTGTGCTTGTGTGTCTGAATGTGTGGGCTTACCCCATGTGAGTCTGTGTGTGTTATATACAGCATGCAGTTGTCTCCGAAACGAGAGGTGTTTTTGTGCCAAAGCTTCCAATCTGCATTTTGATGTCATTAGCCCGACACATCAGACTGTTTTAGAAGCACTTTAAAGCTAGATTGTTTTTTCAAGAGCACTACACACAATATGGAACGGAAAGCTGAAAAAGCATGAAAAAGACCCTTTAAATGAAATCAAAACTTAGTCTTCAAAATGTCTCTTTTAATTATTAATATAATTATTGGGGCATTTTTATTTTCTCTAATATAAATGAAGGAACTTAAAATAAACTTGTTTTTTTTGTTTTTTTGTGTGTTTGGGCTTCTAAGTGGAAGCTCATAAATTTTTAGGAACATCTAATTGTGGCAACATCATTTTACTCATAGCATTTAGAGAGACCTCATTTATTTACTCCACTGCTAGAATCTCACTGTAGGATGGAAAAAAAATAAATTATTTGAATCTCCATAAACATCTTTAAAAATTCAGTAAGAATAGAAAGGATAATGAGTAATTAACCTTTTCAGAGGGTAATAAAAGCCTATACATGTTAACACCTACTGATGAGTCAAGACATTCCTGTGCAGTTTGAGTTCTACTCTCTATTTTGCCAGTGTTCATGTTTGTGTTGCACTTGCTTCTTTCAGAACAGGTACGTTGGTTTAACAAGGGATTCTATATTCCCTGTAGGTCTGAGCATATAACCTGGAGTTTAAATCTTTATGAGCGCTTCAGAGCTTAGGGGCATTTGTATGTCAAATGAATCATTTCAATGGTTTTGGACCAATACCACAGTTTGTCTTTCTGTGATCACAAAGTCCACCATCTATTCAGCCAATGGTTACCTGAGTAGCTAATGCTAAGACACAGTCAAGTCTTAAAGATCTCTTTCTTAATGGGGAAAACGTCTATCTGCTTCTATAGATAGATTCTCCAGTTTCTAAACTTAAGCACACCAACAATATTCTTACCAGATCTCCTGAATGTAAAATGTAAGGCCACTTTTCATGAATATTTCACAAAAAGAGCCCTCCAACATGAATTTCCTCATACTCTCACTTTTTGCATGGATTTACCTGAGCCGAGTTTCCATCAATCTTTTCTTTTTATGTGCATTCTGAAAATTCGCATTGAAAAAAGGTTGATGAAAACGACCAAATTCAAAATAACTTCCTTCATTTCACAAAAAAATGTTTTGGTAACACTTTATTTGACGGGGTGTGGGTAAGACTGACATGATGGTGTCATTTCGCAGCGTCTGCAGTGAAGAGGGTTTTGTCCCGGTCTGTTGTGGTGAGGAGAGAACTGAGTCAAGCTCTCGTTCCTACCCTCATCTTTGGTCATGAGCTTTGGGTCATGACTGAAAGAACAAGATCACGGATACAAGCGGCTGAAATGAGTTTTCTCCGTAGGGAGGAAACAAGAGGAGCCAGTTGAGCCCAGGACATGCTGGAGGGCCGATGTTTCTGGTCTGACCTGGGATCTCCTTGGGATTCCCCCAGAGGAGCTGGAACAAGTGACTGGGGAAAGGGAAGTCTGGGCCTCCCTTGTTAAGCAACTACCCCCGTGACCCGACGTCAGATAAGCGGAAGAGGATGGATGGATGGATGGATGGATGGATGGATGGATGGATGGATGGATGGATGGATGGATGGATGGATGGATGGATGACTAACATGACTCTGTATTGTTTGGGTGTTCACTTGAGGAACGGTTCACAAATTCAAGTTCTCTCGTAATTAAAGAAAGATTAAAATAACGTTTTTAGAGTCTGAAGGACACCAAAAATCCAGCCTTTTTGAGTGTGATTGTTGTAATAAAACAACCACCTAACTTGGTGGTTGTATGAGCTACTTTTATTAGAAAAGAAGTTGCTCAGTTTTGGTAAGAAAGAATTGATTACAGTTACAAAAAACAAATAGATTCAAGTTTTAATTAAGGCCGGATGAGCCTCTTCACTTCATGATGTGCACTTTGCCGTACGCGGAGTCAGGCAGAGACTGTGTTCTCTCACCCCGAAACTTAGGTCTGAGGTATTTGTCTCACATGGGAGCTCAACACCTGCACTTCCAAAATAAAAAAAGGAGAGAAAAAAAAAAGAAGTTAGGATCCAAATCCGGAACTAAGCATTCAGCTGCAAGTTTACGACTTTCTAATCTGTATGCTGTTCCTGAACTGACTTACCTTGGATCAATATAGATATGAGCTGATAACGTTGTAAGCACCACTGCCCTGCTGTGGAATTAAGTTTTTGGAATTCAAGGTTGAAATTAGCACAACTGAAGCATCAAAGGGATGAAGCAGCAAGACTTGTTAATCCTTAAATCCTTAAAACCCTCAAGAAGGAAAAATATGATTTAACAAGGGCCATATTATTTTAACAAGCTTTCAGTTTGGCTAAGCAAAGTGGCCTTTATCCTGTGGTACATCTGCTCCATCTCAGTATCTCTCTGTTTCCTGCACCAGAAATCTAACGTGTTCTGTTTTTTCTCCCCTTCTGCTTCTTTTTTTTTTCTTTTTCTCTTTCAATGTGTAAATCAATTTTGGACTTGGGGCTGCTGTGCCTTCCAGGCATTTCTCTCTTTGATAGCGTTCCCACCACCAACTCTTAGGCGTGTGAGATAGCAGCAGCCACAGCTGAACAAGGGGAGCCAAGCAAGATTTCAAACTTCTTTGTAGGATTTTGGTTTAAACTCAAGCTTGTTGTGGCCAGTGTAGAAGCTTGAATACACTTGAATACACAAACGCACACACAATATCCCAGTGAGAATTGGACTTAAATCATGCGAACTATGAAGTTGTATTCTTCAGCAATACACTTGCAATTTTAGCATTAAAGTGAGAGAGGTACACAGAAGCAGAGCAGAGGAGAAATCTTGGAAACAAGATGTAACTACAGGCAATGTCCTTCAAAGAATTTTGCTTAAAAAAGTGTTTACTGACAGACAAGGAGAAGAGAAAACATTATTCATAGACTTGAGGGAGAATACACTTATTCCAAGGTTTTGCAGGCATGGACATACACACATCCTATTTTGGGTGTGAGTCATGTTGAATGAATTAGAATATGTGTTAAAGTTGCAGTAGGTAAGTTTTATTTAAAATATATATATATTTTTTACATTTTATTAAAACTGTCACTATGTTATGACAGTATAATATGAGACAGACAACTTGAAAAAATCAAGATCCTCTGCCTTCTCTCATCAGTTCTACTGTCATCTGCAGAAATACATGTTATACAGCGAGACAATCCATTTTGGTCAGAAACAACCAATCAGAACCAGAAGGGTCTACAGTGCTGTCAATCATACATATGCATGCACTGCTCCCTCTGTCCATCCCCTATTTACTGCAAAGCTACAGCTTCTCCCTGTCAGCAGAGCAAGTTATGAGTGCTCAGGCTTTTAAGCATGGCCACAGGTGTCAGCAAATAATTTGTTTTCCTGTAAAGGTTAGTTGTTTTTCCACCTTTAGTACATTGGGCAGTGCATACACAAGCATGATTGAGAGCACCAAGACCTCCCTCCTGGCTCTGATTGGTTGTTTTTAACTGGCTCATGTAGTAGCCATCGAAGGAGGGGTATACTGCACATGAGCTACTGTTTATAAAAGGTGCTCAGCAGTGTTGTGAAGTAACGAAGTACAAATACTTCGTTACTGTACTTAAGTACAATTTTCGTGTATCTGTACTTTACTT